>JAVSCE010003966.1:0-150033 GCA_032199065.1 Smutsia gigantea | reverse complement strand
ACTGTCCATCAGCATAGTGAGATGCTATAGAATCACTACTTGTCATCTCTGAGTTGTACAGCCCTCCCCGTGCCCCCCCAACATTATGTCTGCTAATAGTAATGCCCCTTTTTCCCCCTTGTCCCTCCCTTCCCACCCATCTTCCCCAGTCCCTTTCCCTTTGGTAACTATTAGTCCGTTCTTGGGTTCTGTGAGTCTGTGGCTGTTTTGTTCCTTCAGTTTTTTTCTTTGTTCTTATGCTCCACATATGAGTGAAATCATTTGATATTTGTCTTTTTCGACTTGGCTTATTTCACTGAGCATAATACCCTCTAGCTCCATCCATGTTGTTGCAAATGGTAGGATTGTTTTCTTCTTATGGCTGAATAATATTCCATTGTGTATATGTACCACCTCTTCTTTATCCATTCATCTACTGATGGACACTTAGGTTGCTTCCATTTCTTGGCTATTGTAAATAGTGCTGCGATAAACATAGGGGTGCATATGTCTTTTTCAAACTGGGCTGCTGCATTCTTAGGGTAAATTCCTAGGAGTGGAATTCCCGGGTCAAATGGTATTTCTATTTTTAGCTTTTTAGGAACCTCCGTATTGCTTTCCACAATGGTTGAACTAATTTACATTCCCACCAGCAGTGTAGGAGGGTTCCCTTTTCTCCACATCCTCGCCAACATTTGTTGTTCCTTGCCTTTTGGATGTTGGCCATCCTAACTGGTGTGAGGTGATATCTCATTGTGGTTTTTATTTGCATTTCCCTGATAATTAGTGATGTGGAGCATCTGTTCTTGTGCCTGTTGGCCATCTGAATTTCTTCATAAAGAACACTCTTGATGTAAGTCTGGTTCAGTATTAACAGCATGACTTACTAATTAGCTTAACCTACCTCCTCCTCTCCACCCAGGGCTAGAGTGGGTCTAAAGAAGGTTTCCCCTAGATCTCATACAGGTCTAGGTGATCACGGCATTCTGCTTGTCCCTGCTGAAGCAGTAAAAGCAAGACACTTGATCGAAAACTGGCCTTAGAGGCTACTCGGGAAATAGTGTTGCTGCAAATAACTGGCTACTATGAAATAACTCACTTTGGTAAAAGATGAATGGTAATTCTTCTTTATGTGTTTTCATTTAGTATCCCAACCCCATGGATAAAAATGTCATCTCTGTAAAAATTGTGGAGGAAAAAAGGGGTAAGTTCTCTGAATATACCTCACTTCAGTGACAATCATTAAGTGATACTGATTTTTGTGAAGATGTGTACATTTGTGTGTGTGTGTGGCCTATTATGGCTTAAACAGGTATATTTCTCTATTTGAGGTGACTGAGAAGAGAGTACTCAGTATTTATAACAGTAGAAGTCTTGCCTAATATGCTCTTGTCATTTTCTCAGTTACTAATTGATGACAATTGCAATAGCTAACGTTTTTGAGCCGTTTATATGTCCCAGGCACTCTAAGTTTTATCAACTCATTTAATCCAAAGAACAATGTATGGGGTAGGTATTATTACTCTTATTTAATGAATGAAGAAAACAAGGTAGAGAGAGGTAACATTACTTGCCCAGGGTCCATGGCTATATTCCTATAATATATCCTTACATCATTTTATAGATGACAAAATAGATGTGATTAATAGCATGTACTATATGTGATATGACCATAAAGTGATTAGATTGTGGGATCATAACTGTACTTACCAGTATGGTTCAGTACTGACTAGGGCAGAGGTTGCCAAACTATGCTTGTGCTCTCTGTTGTTGTAAATAAAGTTTTATTGGTAGACAGTCATGCCCATTTGTTTATGCATTATATATGGTTGCTTCCTTACAGTAACAGCAGGGTTGAGTAGTTGTGACAGAGACTATGTGGCCAAAAAATCCTAAAATATTTACCATCTGATCCTTTATAGAAACATTTACAAACCCCTGGAGTAGAATGTAGGAGTCTTCACTGTTTTCTGACATTCATCTCCCAGAGGAAGCATTTCCATTGTCAGTGTTAGAATTTGAAAACTAGGCAATGCAGGAAGCTATAATGATGCACATAATCCATGGAAAACCTTTGGAGACACTCGGGCCCAGGTCTGCTGTATTTTTGAGCCCTCTGAGAAAACGTATGAGATGCTACTCTTCATTACATGACTCTAAGACCTTCTTTGTACTTGGTGAACACAAAACTCTCTTTTGCTTGTGAGGATATACAACTTCCATACTCTTATCAGTATATTTTTGTACTTCCATATCTCTATCAGTATATTAAAAAAAAACATTTTCTCATATATCTGCACTCAAGGTGGGAGAAATATATTTGGCATCAGAGAAATCTGATTTTAAATCCTGATTTTGTTATTACCTATATCACCTAACGTTTGGGAGGCTCAGTTTCTTCATCTGTTAAATGGGAAAATAATAATAATCCTGCTTTTAGGTTGTTGTAAAGACCAGTGAAGAGAACAATGTGCATATTCCAAAGTGGCATAGGAACGTTAACTACAGTTTCTACCATTGATGGGCATCTTTTCCTCCAGTGGTGGCTGATCCATTTGAAGTATGTGTGCTGCAAACATTGGCCAAAGACGTGCCAACGGGCAGAGGAGCCACACCAGTGTCTCACCGTTCCAGCAGCTTCTGGGCAGTTAGGGTGTTTGCACCAGGGTTCAGGGATAGTATCAGCAGAGCTTTGAGAAACCCTGTAGGAGCACGGCTGAGTCACAGTAAACCACAGAATAGTTCTGGTCACGGGGAGCCTGCTGTCATATAAGAGAAGAAGAGTATGCTTAATATAATTAATTATAGGTTTAAATTTTGTACCCGGAAATGTGTGCTTGAAAATATTGTTGGTGCAGAAGGCAGAATCGTGTTCTCCATCTTTCTGTTAGAAGGCTCTCCTTGTTGGAGTCGAGCGGGAGGCTCTGGGCGTCGTCACTGGAGTATTGACATTGATGGTCCAGAGCCGTGAACAATTTGCAGGTCTTTTGTCCTTGAGTTTAGAATGAACAGTGTAAGTGTTTTACCCTTAATCCTTAATCACAGATAAGTATGTCGTGAGTGATTTGGCCCCAAGAAGTGGTCAGGGGTACTGAGTTTTGAGTTAAGCATTTTCATTTGGAATTCTACATCTAGAAAATTGGGGTTGACAGTAAAAGTTTTATTGCCTTTAAGACAAAAGTCCATCTCCCTAACTTTGTTTTTGAGTGTAAAAATTTTCTTTTCTAGATTTGTCAACAGGGATCATCTATAGAAAGAGGATTGCTGTCTGTCAGAATGTGGTTCCAGAAATTTTAAGGAAGGTAAATTCATTTCAAAATTGAATCGGATTTGCTGTAACATTGGGTAATCTACAAACAGTCGTGGAAAGAGACAGCGTTTTCTGATGGACAGGAGTGTTAGAACTTACCCACCTCATGGCCTTTCAGAGGGAGAAAGCTTTCTCATATCCAACCTCAGCTTTGGCAGATGTCACTGGTCCCGCCAGTGGGTTTCAGCCCCGGGCAAGTTCGCTACGGATTCAGTGTGACCAAAGAAAATGACAGTAAAACCTTGGGGTGAAAGGGTTTATTACCCGGCTTGTTCTCCTGGCAGTAGGTCGAGCACTAGCATCTCTGCCTCTGCCCAAAGAACTTACTGCCCACCGGTGTGGAAGCAGTAGCCTAGCAGCAGGCCAGGTACATCATCAAGTGGTTCAAGTTCAGTGAGGATCCTGGCCACAGGAACCCCAGCTTCTGCACACCACCAGAGATAGTGTTTTTCCAGTCTGTTTGTCTCTCTCTCTGTTTTGTGGAGGGCTCTTCGTGGACATAGGGATGGTCTACAATTATTTCACAGATACCTTGGACATTTTCTAGTCTGTCCATGCTTAGATATGACCGTCAAGTAAGAATGATCAGAAATGGGACGATGGTAAATATTTAGTCTGATGTGTAGTAAGGAGGGTAAGACTACCAGTTTCTCTTTTACTGTCAGAGACAGCAGTTATTTCAGGGGGTATGATGTTCTCAGTGCTGTCTGTACATCTTTTTGTGTATGTTTCTGTAAAGTAATGGTGTTGATGGTGAAACCTTCATGATAGCAAATTGTTTTCTCTCTTTGAAATCCTTAAGCATGCTGGTGGTTGTTGGAAAAAAGGTAAGTGGAAATTTTTAATCACATTGCTTGCACTATAGAGATTATTGACAAGAGTCCTTTTAGAATCATTAAGACATGAGAGTGGAACCCTTTTTAAAAATGTTTCAGGTGGTTGTTTCAACCGGAAATGATTCAGTGTGTGGAGTACAACTCAAATCATATTGCTGGGCTCCGTGTAGAAAAATCGGCAGCTTCTGTCACTTCCTTATCATGGATTAAAACTCTGTCACATTTTTAGTGGAAAGAAAGCTGATATGATAATGAAAATGAACTTTCTTTTATTGTCCAGATGGTAAATGTGTTGCATTGTATGGGGCAATTTATTACTGTTTTTTTCCACAGAATGTGTACCTTGCCTTTGCTCTACCTATATGCTTTGAATCTGTTACTTAAAAAGGCATTTAACTTTGTCTTGTATCTCAATTCTTAAATAATTTAAGGGTACCTTTGACTTGTACAATTCTGCCTTTGTAGTTTTCCATGTCTCCTCTGCCTAGGAAAGCATACATTTCTAGGTATCGGACAGAGTTTAAAATGTAGAAAATATTCTTTCCCATATTGTCCTGCATGTGAGCCTGTAAGT
The DNA here is from genome assembly GCA_032199065.1 of Smutsia gigantea. Lineage (NCBI taxonomy): Eukaryota > Metazoa > Chordata > Mammalia > Pholidota > Manidae > Smutsia > Smutsia gigantea. The sequence continues at coordinate 145,334 of JAVSCE010003966.1, read as the reverse complement.
GGGACCAGATTAAATTCATCAATTTAAGAAGGCCATAACCAGCCCTACAGGAGACAGAAAGGAGGCTGATAATTTTCTTAGAGTGTTTAGCAGTTAGAGAAATCAGGCCAGGGACTGTACAGCCTGCATAAATCCTTGGCCATTTACATGTCCTTAATAGTATTTAGTAAGGTCAGAGTATGTTTGATCATCGAGGACTCACAGCCATCGGTGGCGAGCCATCATTTGTATATCATTTGTATATGGCCTCTTAATTATCCAAGGCTGAAATCAGCTCTGGGTGCAGTCTGCATATAGGCTGCTCTTTCTAAACTGAGAAAGCCACCCTCCGTCTATTGCACAGGTGAGCATTTTAAAGGTACCTAGTATCCAGTTAGAAGAGGAATCATGGCTTAATCCCCAGGAAAGAAACATGGCGATACGGAGTCACTGCCTTACGTGGACACAATATGCATCCATGAAGGAAGAGTCTGTCTTCCGGGAAAGTATGGAAAATCCAAATTGGTAAGATCACTTCTGTATGAGCACGTATGTGTGTGTGTGTGTATGTGTTTGTACGTTGGGTAAAGGGGTGCATAAATGAGCACGTATATTAAAAAGCTATGATTCCATACTTAGGATCTGTATTCATAACTCACATAAATTACACGTAAATTAATTTTTAATCACAGAAATAATTACTGAATAGCTTTCCCTTTGGGGGAAAAATGACAGAGCTCACCTCCTTTCTGACTGCCTCATGCACTCCTGGTGCTCTTTGCCCTCTCCTGTGGCAGTGAGTGTCAGCGGTGTTCTGTGCGGTCTTCCAGATCTTTAAGAGACACCTTCAGGGGTGTACATGTGTACTCACAGAGGCTCTGTAGATAGTATGGTTTTGTGTATCTTTTACATACATGTTTTCATTCCATATAAATCATGTGCATTTTTTTGCTTAATAGAATGTTTCTAATCTTTATCTACTTGATATATGTAAAATCTAGCTATCTAGCTATTCCTTTGAACTGTTGCATAGTATTCATTCAATCCGATGATTCTGTTTAGCCTTTTCCTTTTTGACAGACATTCAGATAGTTTCTAGTTTCTCTCTTACAAAAGTAATTCAGTATTTGTGGAGCATATGCTCTTTGTTTATGCTCTATGTGAATGTTGCTTTACAGCAGCAATTTTAATGGCCAGATTTACTGAGTATATTCATATACAATACAATGTATTCTATTAGCATACAGTTCTGTGAGTTTTGCAAACACATATGCAGCTGTGTCACTCCTGCCACACTCAAGTTATACAGTGTTTAAGGGAGATTTAAAAAAGCTAGCTATATGCTAAGATAATTCAATGGGGAAAGAATATTCATTTCAACGAATGTTGCTGGCCCACCATATATCCACAAATAAAATAGTGAAGTTGAACCTTCACCCCACACTAAATACAAAATTAACTGAAAATGCATCAAAGAACCTAAATGATAGAGTTAAGACTATAAAACTCTTAGGAGAAAACATAGGTGTAAAGCTTTGTGATCTTGAATTAAGTGGTAGTTTCTTAGGTAAGATACCAAAGCAGCAAAAGAAAAAATTAGGCAAAATTGACTTCATCAAATTAAAAAATGTTTGTGCTTCTAAGGATACTGTCCAGGAAGGTGAAAGACTCTCCAGAGAATGGGAGAAAATATTGCAAACCATATATCTGATAAGGGCCTAGTATCCAGAACTCAGGAATACACAACCCCATTTGAAATACAGGGGAAAGATTTGAGTTGGCATTTCTCCAAAAAGATATACAGATGGCAGTAAATGCGTGAGAAGATGCTGAGCATCAGTGGTCATTAGGGAAATGCAAATCAGAAGCACAATGAAATACCACTTCCTACTGTAAGGACGGCTGTGATATAAAGGACACACAACAAGTGTTGGAGAGGATGTGGAGAAATGGGAACCCCCACACGCTGCTGGTGGGAATGTAAGTGGCTCAGCTGCTACGGAAGTGAGCTTTCTCAGTGCCTCAAAAAGTTAAGCATCGGGTTACCACTTGACCCACCAATTCCACACTGTATTGAAAACATATGTCCACACAAAAACTTGTACAGGAATGTTCATAGCACCATTATTCCTAATAGGCAGAATTTGGAAACAAGCAAATGTCCATCGACTGGTGAATGTATAACCAAACGTGGCATGTCCACACAATGGACTATTATTCAGCCATAAAAGGAAGTGGAGTAGTGATTTCATGTAGCAACATGGATGAAGCTTGGAAACATTATGCTGAGTGACATAAGTCAGTTACAAAAGGCCACATACTGAATTAGTTTATATGAAATGTCCAGAATAGGCAAATCCATAGGGGCAGAAAGTAGGTTAGTGGTTGCCGTAGGGAAGGAAGAAGAGAGAGTGGGGAGTGACTGCGAGGGGTATGGAGTTTAATTTTTGGGGGCTGAAATGTTCTGGAGCTAGTTTTGATGGTTGTACAACTGTGACTATGTTAAAACCACTGAATTATACACTTTAAAAGGGTAAATTTTACAGTATGTCAATTATATCTTAAAGTTATGTGGCTGGTTCTCAAGATGTGCATATTTTCAGTTAATGCAAATTCTGTCAAATTGTTTTCCAATGTGTTAGCACATTAACTTACACTCTCATCAGCAGTACAGGAGAGTTTATTTCCCTACAACATTTTATACTTTATTGCCAGTATAATGGGTGAGAATCAATTCATTTGAGATAGTCTTAAAAACAAAAGCAAAATATAATAAGCACCAAACATTAATAGTGATTATGTCCGTGAACTATGATTTTGGAGGATAATTTTACTGTGTTTTTTGATATTGTTCTGTGTGGTTTGTATTTTTTTATTCACCTATCATTTTAATGGAAATAGTAAGGCCCTCAAACCCAAATAGATAAAAACCAAAAATCTAAAATCCATTCTGAAGCCCCATCACTTGTACAAATCAGTCTTTTTTTGGTCCCTTTAATTTTGGTCCTATAGTGATAATTCTAGAACACTCCAGCAGCCCACACGATGAGTGTGAATGCCAAGGCTTCTTAGCATCGGAGGTAGGTTTGCTCTAGACCTCCCATCAGTTTTTTCACTTAGTTTCCTTCATGACAAGAGCTTCTCATGGAATGTAGGTATTTGGAGGTAAGTGTAAAAGCTGTGGCCCGAGTTTTTCTTTTTTCTTTTGGTTCATAAAAATAGTAAAAGGACAGAATAGTCTGATTTTATGCCGAAAACACTGAAGTCTTTTATTTCATCTACTTCATTTTAGCCTCAGTTTTCTCAGGTACCCGGGCTGTTGGCTAGTCTGGAAAGCTGGACTGAACCTTCATTGGAATTCTATAAAATGATCATGGGTCCTGATATTCCAGGGAAAACATCCTTCAGGAACTTTTTCCTTTGTATTAAAAAAAATTATTTTAAACAGACACTCTGATTTTGGAAAAAAATGATACATGTGTCTTATAAAAAATATTAAATAGTTCTGGGAAAAAAAATGAGACAATTCTCACCACCTCACAGTAGTGTCAGTGTACATGCATTTCTCGGTCCATTCGTAACCGGCATTTAGACTGTTTCTGAACATTTTGCTAAACAAACAAGGTTGTGGTGAAATCCCTATGATTACATTAGTTCCCCACTTATTCAATGTCTTTTAAAGTAGATGAAGCAAGGGGGGATTTCTGGATCAAAGGTTATATGTATTTCGTATTTTGATACCTATTCCCAGATTCCTCTATAGAAAGGTTTGACCAATTACACTTTTTTTCTTTCTTTGGTTTGTTATGTGCTTGTCCTTTCCAAAACACTCTCTTCTAGATTGACACAGCAGGCCAGTGTTTATTGACATTTTTTATGTCAAGGTCCAAGCTGGATTCTTCACCTGCAGTGTCTGAAGTTCAGGTTAAATCACTCACCCAAAGCGATGTAGTCAGTAAGTTGCCGAGCCAAGATGTGAATGCAGGAGCCGTGGACTCCACCTCCAGCTGAGTGGTGAGGTAGGAATGTGACATTTATCAAGGGTGGATTTATCGCAAACTGTAGACTGCTTTGGGTCTCAGGTTGTGGGAACGGGCTGGTCCTTTCAGGAATAAGCAGCTGTGTGAAGGTTCCCGAGCAGGGGGTGATGTAAGGAGAGTCGTGATCCAGATTCGAGGAAACTTATGTTTTCTTAGCTCTTGACGTGGATTTAGAAAGGTGTTTCAGGCAGGTATGTGAAATGAGTGGGTAATCTTGAGGGGCCGTCAAAGAAAGACACCATTGTTACTTTCATTTCCTTCTTTCCCTCCTCTGCCAGGGAGTGTGAAGATGAAATACGGACAGGTTTTGTTTTTTTGTTTTTTTTTGTAAAGAAAAGGCTATCTCAGCTGCTGAGTCTAAAATTAGACCTTCAAGCTGTGTGTGTTGGTTAGCAGAGGTGGGTGTGCGACGGGACACCAGACGCCATTCTGTCCCTGTGCATGGCCTGTGGCTCAGTTCAGAGGGGCTTGGAGTGGGCTTCCTGTAGGATCTGGCGACAGCCTTGCTCTATGTCTCTTCCTAGACCTGGTTTTAGCATCCTGCTGTCGTCTCTGCAGATGACGAAAGTCCTAACCCAGATGGCACCAGACAACACTTACATATGTTTGCTAGGTGCCAGGCACTGTTTGAAGTGTTTGATGTGTGTGTCTGTGTAAATTCATTTAATCCACACAGCAGCCCTGGGAGCCTGGAAGTTTTATTATCCCCATTTTACAAACAGAGGCTTAGAGGAGTAACTCGTACAAGGTAAGATGGCCAGTGAGTGTCAGAGGCAGAACCCAGAGTGGGCAGTTTGGCTCTAGAATCCAGGTCACTGGTTCGGACACTGTCCTTCTGGTCAGTGAGGACCTGGATGGCCTCATGGCCCCGTGGGCTGTGGGGTCCACAGGGGCTGCTCTCCCGGCGCCGCCTGTCCCTGTATATCCAGCGTTTCTTCAAGTTGGGTTCCCTCACAGCTGCCTGTAGCGACTAGAGTCAGCGTACTTCTTTGTCCATTTAGGGAGGGGAGAGACCTGTGCGAGGGAGGGAAACTGCCCCAAACATAGGGGGACAAGACCTTCCTCCTGTTTGAGTTAACTTAGGTCACCTGCTCCCGCCTGGACCAGTACGAGTGGTCAGAGGGCTGATTGGGCTGAGTGGCCCTGACCAGTCAGGGGCTGCCCCCGGAGCTGGGGGTGGGGCCAGCTCCCCTGAAACACAGGGGCTGCATGGCAGAGCGGAGGGCACCTGGACAAACTGAGTTGGGGCATAGGAAGAGGGGGACACTGCACACCTCTGTTCTCCCACCATGATGCGCATTGTCTTTGTTACACTTTGGAAGTAGAGAAACTTGTAAGGATGTCTGTGTTCCAGTGATGGACCTCTGAGCAGGCAGGAACTGGAACTGTGAAGCCAGCAGGAGCTCAGGCAGCCTCACGGTCTCTTCCTTTCTGCAGTGGCTCATTTGTCCAACAATTTATGGATCTCCTTCATTCACACAGTCAGCCTGGCTGCCCCAGGCCTGGGCAAGCTCGCTCATGCCCTACGCCACAGTGACTGACCAGAATCCTGGGTTAGAATCCCACCTCTGAAACAACTCCATGCCCTTGCGTAGTTCTCTAAGCCTGAGCTTCCTGAGCTGTATCATGGGGATAATATCCCCACCACAGAGGCTGCTGTGAGAATTGTACATGTAGAGAGCCTAGGATAGCACCTACCCATGGGGGTCACCTGCCCATGGGGGTCACCTGTCCATGGGGGTCCCCTACCCATAGGGGTCACCTGCCCATGGGGGTCAGTCACATGCCCATAGGGGTCACCTACCCATAGGGGTCACCTGCCCATGGGGGTCAGTAAATGTTGGTGTTTAGTATTGTTACCTTTATTGTTACTGTCATCATCTTAAAAATTCACATGACTTGAATCGAATCCTTAGTGTATATTATTTTAACATTGCAGGTTTTAATAATTATCAGCCATTATGCTGCAGGCAGATGTTCCACTGTGTGATTTTGCACACCAGCTCACCAGCTCTGGGGACATGAGCTCCTCAACTGGAGAGTCAGGGGAGTAGGAACCCTTCTGTTTTAGTTCCAGAGTGAAAGTGAAGCCCTGGAGAGAAAGGCATCCAGGAGTCAGTGCGAGTGTCTGGCAGGGACTGATGTTCCTCATGTTCTGGTTCCTGCTGTGACCAAGGCTGCTGCAGACCCAGGGGCGTCACCCGTGGTCTTCCGAGGAACTGCCTGAGTGTGCAGAGTTGGAGATGCTGGGCAGTGCCCTGCTTTGCCTTAGGACAGTTGGGCCAATGCAGAAAATAGAAAAGTGAATCTTAATCCAAAATAAATGAAAAGTCAACTCTGAGAGAATGCACTTTATTACATGGAGCAGGGCACAGGCATTCACTCTTGGAAGTGGAGAAAATGGAGTATATTATTTTACATTTTTTTCAGAAGGAAGAGAAAAACCATGGTTTCTGCCCTCTGAAACTTTACATTTCATGGTAAACTTACTACTTTCTTACTATTTTGTGTTTGTTTCTATTCTTTAAAGTACATTTGTTAGTTTCTAGTTCTTTTCCTTATAATAGATTTTTTTTGTATTATATGGAAATACAATTGATATGCATTTAATTTGACTTTAATAATGGTAGGCAAACATTCTGCTTCATTCATCTGAACACATCTTGCATAGTAAAGGGTCAAGGAGTAAGACCTGGTAACAGATGGTGATTTGCGTCCAGCCTTCACCCTTCGCAAGGTCTCCAACCTTGAGTTAGTCTATTTAATCCACACTTACCGTGATGTCTAGCACAAGGCAGGGGCTCAGTATCTATCAGTAAAAGAAAGGAATGTAGCCAAGTTATTCTAAAAGATAATCATCTTGTAAAAGTATTTGCATGGGCTTTGCTCTTTCACCATAAGTGTACGGGTTTTTGTGGAAGTAAAACCCTGTTACCTTGAAGCAAGGTTAAAGTTGTCACCGTCAGTGGAGACTCACTGGTCATGATGTCCCAGTTGCCTTTGTTTTGGGGCAACAAGACCGTCCTCCCATACTCAGTGTTGAGCATTGCCGTGGCTGGTATCGTCACCTTTCCATGTGTGAGAACTTTTGCTTATCCATTGATGCTTATAGACCTTATTTCTGAAATTTAAAAATGTTTAACCTAGTACAGTGTGTGTTAATAACATCAGATATGTTGATTCAATATTTATAAAATACCAAAGAAATTTCTCCTGGGAAGTAGTAAGAGAAACAAAAAGCCAAAATCAAACTTTACACACAGATGAAATTAATGGGATGAGCAGTTTTTCTTAGTTCAATACATTTTCATTATTACTGAAGTCATGCACATGAATATTCTTCATTCTACTAAATAAGGTAAATAACATTTTGAAATTTTTATTATTAAATTTTTAGATTAAAACATCCTCAGTCTGGAGTATTTATCTGATGAATCACAAATAGTGTAATTTGCATGTTTTGAGGGGCTGTTAGCGATTTTTCCCTCATGTATACATTTTTTCCCTGTTCTGAAGTCTTTTTTTCCCCCAGTAGCAATATGACAGTTTGGTGACTTCCATGTGTTTGGCACTGGCCATTTTAGTTGACTTCCAGACTTGCTTCACTGAAATATTAAAATATTCTGGCTTTACTTAGGCATTATTTCTAAGCCCTGTCCTGATGATAAAGGGCTTGAGGGTGTAATTATCTAATAGCCTGAATAAATACCACTGTGTCCAGCCCGAACCATGCTTCCCTGCGCTCGTATTGACCTTGATTTTCAGTGCACCAGTGGGTGATGGAACAATTAGCAGAATGCACTGCCAATCACAGAAAAACAGGAAGAGCAGCGAGGCCTCTTCTGTGCAGATATGACATCTGGGCAGGAAGCTTATGTTTGGCTCAGGAGAACTGCCCTCCCAAAGACACTCATTTGCCTTTTATGTCTGTGTCTGTGCAGCCAGGGCCTTCTCTGTGCTCCCGTTCTGGCGGATCCCTCCTGCCAGCGCCGGGTGTGGCTTTCAGAGACCTCTCTTCTGGTCTTTGTGGGTTGGTCACTTACAAACAGTTTGGCTTTAGCAAAAAAGGATAAAGTCCCGAACTCCCTCACAGAGTGACAGGAAGATTTAAGAAGATAATCCATGGGCATGCTCTCTAAGGCACTAGATAAAGCAAAGTTGCTGGAAATAATGGTGAATAGACGCCATTGTCAAAGGGGGTGGCTCCTTACAGGTGCTAACTTTGAAAAACAGAGTCAGCTGTTTTACCGAAAATGGTGGTGATGATTGAACTGGAAACGATAATGTTTAGCCAAGAGAGCCTTCTATGCCATTTAAAAGTAATAGCTTTTGGAACATTTTAGTGAGGCCTATTAGTTGTCTTTTAAATTCTCCTTTGCCCTTTGTTTTTGAGCTGTGTATTAGTGCAGCATTCAGGGGGAGGGCTAAACATGGAGATTCATTGTGTTGACTCTAGTCTTGTAGGCCTGGGGTGGCTCCCAGGAGTCAACATTTTTGAAGTTCTCCAGGTGAATCTATTGAGCAGATAGATCTGGGAGCGCCTGATAACCGGCCGGTATCCTGTGGTCCCAGTGGTGAGCAGACAGATTGCTGGCACCCCTTTGGAACTCCATTTTTTGCAGAGTTCCTGTTGATCTTATAAAGCATGAACAATTTATAACCTGGCTCTCCAATAAGCAGTAAACACTTAGCAGTGGAAACACCTTCCTGAAAAGTTTAACAAAATTCAGATGAGGGCCCTCTTGAATTCATGCAAGACAGGAGTTGTCAGTGGAAGTAAGGAGGGAAGGAGGGAGACTTCAGTGAGTCTGATTAGTGTTAAAATTGTATTGCACTCTCTGCTCTTATGGAGGAGAGATGCAAGTTAAATTTTCTTCCTTTCCTCCTTCCTTTCTTTCCTTTCCCTTTCTTTTTTTGTTAGTTTCTTAGCTGTAGTAAATAAAAAGTTTGGGTATTAAAAGTTATAATATTTTATCAACCACACATTGATGCCATGCAGAACAGCTTACAGGTCTTGAGACAATAGACAGGAACTTGATGATAATCTACTTGGTCTAAGGATCTGTCTCTTCCGTTAGGTTGAGAATTGACTCAACTTGAGGGATTGATTGTCACTGATACTGGTAACTAAGTAAAGAGATGGAAAATAAAGCTGACAAGCTTAGTTCAGTTTCTTGGTTTGCATTGACAGCCACATTTTGAGACATTTTCTCTGCTGGAGGTGCACACAGCTCCACTTCATATGTGTGTGACCTCAGGAGGGTTGTAGCACGGAGAGGAATTTAGCTGGTAATGTCTGACTTGTTCTGTTTGATTCTCTCCTCTGTTCCGGTATGACTTATCAGTCCCTTGTTTGAAGATAGGAGAATCTTCCAGAACTCAATAAATCTAGTTCTGATGAGTCTTACTTCAAGTATTCTTTATTATCATATTTAAAAATAGTTCCCTCCTTTTTTATTCACAAGTATTATATGTTCATTATAGAATAGTTATAAAATATGTATAAGAAAATAGAATATATTCATGCCTTCTTCAGGTATGTGCTCTTTCTAGTCAGTGACTGCAGAGGAAAGCAGTGTTCTGACCTCCATCCTTGTAGATGAGTTTTGCCTTTTGTTGATCTGCGCTCTGTTTATCAGTTTTCTTTTGCCCAATAATCTGGGCATGTCATCTTGGATGTGTGTCCCTAGTTTGTTCCTTTCTCATGCTGGGAAACATTTCATGGACGGATCATGCTGCAGTGGCTACAGTGTATTTACTCATTCTGCAGAATAGGTGTTTTTGCAAACATGGAATCATACTGTACGTGGTATTCTAATTTTAACATTAATGTTACATTCCTGACTTCTTTTCTAATTAGATGTACCATGTAAAATATGATTGCTTATGGCTGTTCAAATGTATTCATTAGGTGAAATTATTCTAGTGTGTTTCATTAAGTGTCATGATTATTGGGCATTTGCATTATTTCCCACTATTTGATCTTCTAAGTAATGATGTTATGAATATCCTCACAGGCTGATCTAAGCCCCTAGCTAAGATTATTTGCTTAGGATACACTATAAGAGTAGATGTATGGATCCCAGGGTTTGCATGATTTGAGGCTTTTATTAGGTATTGCTAAACTGAAGCGTACATTCCTAAGCATCTCAGAAAACTCTGCAGAAGCTTGGCAGTTGGCAGTGTTATACAGACCGACATTTGAAATGGGATCAGGGTCAGCTATGTGATTTTGCAGGGCCCAGGGCTTTGATAGTGGAGCCCTGTGATATTACACGGGTCACATGTCCTTGAAGCCAGCCCTGAAGCGGATGTGCGCACTAGTGAGCCGGATAACCTAAGTCATGCCTCCAGTTGGGGCCAGATCACAACTGTTGTATGTCTTGGAACTTCGCCCACTACTCAGGATGCCAGTAATCTGGCTTGATTGGACACTTTTCTAGGGAGTGGGATCGTGGGAGGGGACGTGGGATCTGAGGTTAACTCTGTGGCTTCAAATGGGGGCCCTGTCACTTACTTTTGTGTGACCTAAGCACATTTGTCTCTTTGAACGTCACTTTTTTCATCTGTAAAAGAGATGATACTAACATTACCTACCTCATAAGATTGTTAGGAGAATTAATTGAACTATGTGTAAAGGACTTAGTATAATGGTCTGCCACAATAGGCTATTAAAAAGTGTTATCTGTCATTATTGATTATCAGTTCTTAAGTACTATCTTTTAAGAGACCGAGCCACCCTGCCCTAAAATGTATACCCACACCGGGCTGCCAGCCTCCTGAGATGCCACTCTTTGATTGCTCTGCTCATTGTTAATAATTCAGGGTTATTGTTAATGACCTGTTCATGGGGTGGGTTCAAAGAGAGCAGCTCAGAGGGAGAGGGCCCTAGGAGCAGAGGTTGGAGAGGCTAGCAGGGTGTTCGTCTCATATGGCTACTGTGTGAGGTGAGTGTGTCACCTGTCATACATAGGGTGGAGGGCAGGCTGGAAAGGTGGGAGGGCGCTGGGGCTCCGAGGGCTCTGAACACCAGATGGAGAGGGAGGGTGCGCTGCCACATGGTGCATGGTGACTGAGTGCCGTCTACAAGTTAGTGAAGTATAAAGGTTTTGCAGTTTACCAGAGCTGGATTTGTACTGTGGGCATTTAAATTCTTAGATATTGTGCTTGTCTTTCTGTAAATGTGAGTGATTGTATGATAATGGTGGTGGTAATAGTTAAGCGTTATTATTTACTAGTGTTAGTTTTATTAACTAACATTTAGTGATTGCTTACCCATATTGCCTTGAGGGCTTTACACATTTTGCTTTATTTGTTCTTAGAACAACCTATCAAATATTTTACAGAGGAGACTGAGCTCCACAGAGAGCTTCAGGAACTTGCCTACACAGTGGGTCTCCACTCTGTTAGGGATGAGAAATGCATCTACGTGATCTGACTCCAGGAACCAGACCCTTAATCCATATCCTACATGTGTGTGTGTGTGTGTTTGAGGCTGAAAATGGACAACTCTGCAAACTGAATTGGTTCTCTGCGGGAGCATGATTGTTTAAGTAGGTTTGTTAAGATACGCTGGGGTACAGACCCAGGAAGGCAGGCAGGGCATGAGCAGGCACTCTGACCTGCAGACCCTGCTTTTCTTTGGGACAGCCCTCCAGGTGGTTACAGGAGAATACTGATAACATCATGATAAGCACTGAGATAGCATCACAACAAGGGTTTCTGTGGCACCTTTTTTCCCCTCAAAGATGCTTTAATTAAATTCCCATTTGCCATACCTAACCAGTCAATGATTCAGGTGCAGGGTCTCATTAAGAGCTTCTGCTTTCCCGGAAATTGCTCTTTTGAGGATTCAGAGCTGGTGGCTGCATGCTCTGGGGATTAATTCCTGATCCATGTTTCCTCCAACTTTTTTATTTTCCCACGTCCAGAAGGAAACAAATTTTTAAATGACCTAGAATTAGGAGACTGATTTTATAAACTGCTATTCACTTTTACAAAGCCTTCCTGGATTTGAGGTGTGCTTTCTCTGTCATGATCCTACTGTTGTTCTATGTTGAATTATGCCTTTTTATGGATGGAGCAACCGGTGTGACTCAGACGCAGGCACTGCACGAATGAGTAAGCCTCCTCTTTGAACATAATTTTCCAGATATTATGGTGTTCTTTCTCTCAGCCAGGTGAAAGCTGCCCCCTACTGACTTTAGCCAGTGGAACTCCTGAGACGATTGACAAAAGTCAATCTCCCTGACAAAAGTCTTGAGATGTACCATAAATTTATTCCCTTCTTTTGTTTCTTCCCTGCATCTTCCCACCCTCGGTCCTTCTCTCCATATTTTTGTTCCTAGTGCATTTTGGATTTCCTGCCATGTGCTAGTCATTTGGCCTCATCTGTTATCATGTCCTATGACCCAGATACTCAGCTGATAGGAACTGTAGAGACATTCATACACACGTGTACCTGGGTATACTATAGATATTTCCTTTACAGCACTGTTGATAATATCCCCTAATGGGTCCCTATTGAATGTCTCTCTTCAGTAGGCTAGATAAATAGTTTGGAGTATTTTTAAACAATAGAACCCTATACAGCAATGAAGAACACAAACAGCAGCTACATATAATAGTAAGGATGAGTCTCAGCTGAGCACGCGGGTTTGTTCTCTGTGCCTCAGCGAGAAGTCAGTGACAAGACCAGTGCGTGCTCAGGTAGTTGCCTGTTAGTCAGTGTGGGTTATAGGGAACCCGAGCCAGAGGCAAGGGCCCCACTGGGGGGTGGTTGTGGTGGTCCTGAAGGGAAATTACTGGGCTGAACCCAGCTAGTAACAGTAGCTATGGGAAAGAATGACATGGACTGTTTAGGGATGTCAGAAGTACAGTGGCACACTCTGGTGACTAATCGGATGTTTGGGTTCATTAGAAGGGGAACCATATAACATGTTGCTGAGATTTCTAATCTCATTAGGAAAATGGCTGTGTCATTAACTGAGATAGGGTTTTGAGGCAGTAGATAATGAACTTATATGCATCAAACTATATAACCTTGGGCAAGTTATTTAACTTTCTTTGCCACAGTTTCCTCATGTATAGAAGAGAAAAAATTTTAAGAGTAATAACCTAAGAAGATAACACAGTGTCTGATACATAATATACACTGTTAGTATATAGGTTTTTGAAGAGTAAGTATAACCCAGCCTGACTATATAACATAAATATGATGCAGTCCTTCCCTTAGGCTTAATAAAGATAAAAGATAGGAAAACTTGATTCATCTTTATGTCTCTTGAGTGAAACACTGAACACTTCAAGCTTGAGGGTGGGAGAAAGCCTTAGAACAAAAATCATAAAAAACTGAGGTTGCGTAGTGTGGGAAAAGGAAAGTCAAGAGGTCGTTTAATGAGGCTTTAAATGAATGGTAAATCGGAAGATTGCATGAACCTCCGCTAAAAATGAATGGTTCTTGGTGGTACATAGTCTTTTAAAGAATAGCTTTTCATTTATATAAAAATGATCCTCAGGCCATTATTGATATTTTTGGTGACTACCAAATAATATACATGTTTATTATAGAAAATTAGTAAAAAGAACAAAGTAAATAACACCTATAATTCTAATGCCCAAAGATTATGTTCATATTTCAGCTCTATTTATCTATCTGTCCATCCATCCATATTTTCTTTCTTTTTTTAAGGAGCTGAAATTAAATGGTGTATTGTTGTATAGCCTGCTGTCTTTTGTATATGAACTTAAATGAAGACTTATCTATCATGTGGGATTTAGGTTAGCTGTGTGTGATAAGAAGAAAATGTCTGATATGCTTTGTCAATGAGTTACTGAAGGAAAGTGCAACATTTTCTTCTTTGGCAGCTTAAAATATAATAGGGTAAACTCTCATCTGATTGATGGCAAGGGTGTGACGCTGCTTTACTGCCCTGTTGCTCTCATATGTGGGCAAATCCTGAGAGTGCTTTTCTGAGCACTTAGTTCTCCTAAAAGTGTAGAAAAAAATATTGGTTAGAATATGATGTAAGAGAGACTTTTATTAATCCCTCACCTACACTTGCCTTGAGGACTGAAGAGTTTATTTCTCCCAAGAGTTTAAGACTGCTCAACTTTTCATTTATAAATATTAAAATCACTGTAAAATTCTACTCTGACTAATCTGGAGTAAAGACAGGGAAGATTAGCATCGCTATGATAAAGGTTTACACGAGCAGATCATTTTCAATAGGTTTAAATCTAAGAGGTGGATGCAGCTTTGCTTGGACTGCTTGCCTAGACTATTATGTCTGATTGATTGGGGTAACTGTGTGTGTGTGTGTGTATTTGAGAGAGAGAAGTATTCTGAAGGCTTTCTTTTACTGTGTGCACAATCTAAAGGTAGAGGCTGCTGCTATTAGAGAATTAGAGAGAAGGTCAAATTAAGAGGTTATGATAACTATCGTTATCAAAATCACAGCTTTTTGGATCCATAATTTTCTCAGGCTATCTTTCTTTGTGTCAAAGAATGTGCTCAAATATATATGCACACACACATTCATACCCATTCAGAAGATGTGGCTTTCCTCTCCTTTCCACAGAGATTTAAAAAAGTAGGCTTTGTTGAATGTTTTTGATTGTAAAGAAAATTAATGTTAATTCATTTAACAAATGCTCACAGAACTTATTGAGTGTAGGTGCTGTGCTGAAAATGGAGGAAAGACATCATCTAATAGCATTAAGGAGTGGCAACGATCCATTTAGTCAATGGTGCATGTGTGATTGTTAATCTGTACCTGTTATTTGGTGGCCTCAGAGGAGAAGTTCTTGTCTTCAGGATAAAGTCTAAAGTCCTCAGCCTAGGAAGACCGTTTGCAACCTGGTCTTCATTTGTCCTTCTAACCTCATCTTCTAACATCTTCCATGCCTTCCTTATGGTCCAGTCATTCCTAAGGGAAGAATTTATCTAGTCCCTTAGTAAGTATTGCACATTTTCAGATAACTTGCAGCTCCTCAAATATTTTCAGTTCCTTTGTGAGTTCTTGCCTGGTCCTGGTGGTTTTCCTCCAGTGGAATGCTTTGCTTCCATTTGCTAGTGTGACACCCACTTGTCTATTTGTCTTTCCCACTAGTCAGTGAGATCCTGTGGGATGGAGGCTGGCTCCTTCCCTGTGTGCCTCTAGCACCTAGTAAGAGGCTTAGCATATGGCAGCCACTCAGTCAGTGTGTGCTGAACAAATGAATGAGTCAGGCAAGGTTAAGTGTAATCCAAATCTCTTATGGTGATGAACTCCCTCATCCTTTGTTTATCTGGAGAAGTCTTAATTTTGCCTTCATTTTTGAAGGATAGTGTTCTCAATATGGTATTCTTGGTTTGTAGTTTTTTTCCTTCATCACTTTGAAGAAACACTTACTAGGTTTCTCTTGAGAAATCACTGGAAACCTTATGGGAGCTCCTGTGTATGTGACAAATTGCTCTTTTCTTACTGCTTTCAAAATTCTCTCTTTGTCTGTGACTCAGCAATTTGATTATAAATGTCTTGTTGTGGGTCTCTTCAGGTTTATCCTGTTTGGTATTCATTGAGCTTCTTGAATTTGGATTGCCGTTTCCTTTCTCAAATTTGAAAAGTTACCCACCATTATTTCTTCAAATAGGCTTTCTGACCCTTTCTCTTTCTCTTTTACTTCTGGCACTCCCTTGATGTGCACATTAAGCCACTCAGTGATGTCCCATAAGCCCCCTGGGCTCTCTTTCTCACCTTTCTCCAGTCTTTTTTTCCTTTTCGCTCCTCTTGATGCAATAATTTTAAATGACTGCAGATTTGCTGATTCTTTCTTATATGTATTCAAATCTGGGGTTGAATCCCTCTGGTGAATTTTTCAATTCAATTACTGTGTTCTTTTTGCTCCTGAATTTTTTTAAAAAATAATTTCTGTCTCCTTGTTGATCTTCTCATTTTGTTCATGCACATCTTCTGGATTTTGTTTACTTGACTATCAGTATATTCTTTTTACCTCACTAAGCATTTTTAAGATGGTTGTTTTGAATCATTTGTCAGATAGTTTGTAGATCCCCATTTCTTTAGTGATGGTTTCTAGAGATTTATTTTGTACCTTTGGGCCATGTTTTCTTGTTTCTTTGAATACTTTGTGATCTTTTGTTGAGACTCAAGCATGTGAACAGCCACCTCTTCTAGTCTTTATGAACTGGGTTTGTGCAGGAGAAGACTTTTACCCACCAGCCTGGCTAGAGATTCTGGGGGTCTTTCAAACCTTTTTTGGGGATGCATCATCTCTGGTCTAGGGTGTCTAATTCCCTAGTTTAAGAGGACTGCCTCTGTTCTCAAGCCTGTGATCTCTTCCTCTCCCTGTTTCTGTCTGTGGTACCACAGACTCTCTGGTGCTGTAACAAACTATCACACTCACCTTTGTCCTCAGCAGCCCTAGGCATCCAAAGTGTACTGCTTTTCTCTTTAGCATTCTGGGTCAGGTGAGACAGAAATCAGTCCACTGAGAAGTTTGTTGAATATTCTACTCTTTCCTTCCCAAGGGAGAAGCCAATTGGGAGTTCTAGTCACGCTGTACTGTGCTGGGTGGATGGGGGCTATGGTGGGTAAATGAAACAAACTTTCTCACCCATGTTGGTGTGGTTCTTCTTGACTTTGTACTTGTCTGAAACCTCTTAACTCGTTTCTGGATTTCTCCCGAAGACAGTGTGGTCCATGTATTGTTGTTGAGTCAGTACCTCCATGGGGGAATGAGGGCCCAGGGCTTTCTACTCTGCCATCTTTCTGACATCATTTTCAAGTATTACCCAGTCTCTGCCTTATGAAGTGGAGATAATTAATGTTGATAGAACTTTAAATAGGGTAGTGGTCTCTGCCTGTCTCTCTTTCTTTAGTAGTAGTTGCTAACATTCAGTGACTACTCTTTTTGGGTCAGGAGCTGTTTCCGTTCCTGTTATTTGTACATTTACTTTCAAAATAGTTGTAAAAGGAAGATAACTATGATTATTCCCATTTTACAAGTGAGGAAACTGAGTTAAGAGATTCTAAGTAGTCTACCCAAGATCATATAGCTGATAATTGTCTCAGACTCAATTTAAAAAAGGCATTTTGCAGCATGAAATGAATATATGTATGTATGTATGTATGTATATATATATATATTTTTTTTTTACTTAGAATCAGTTAAATTTATTTACTGTGGGCCAAGTAGAGCAACATTTTAAGGTAGAATATAGAACTCCTATCATGGTTTTACTATGGAACTATTTTTTAGGTATGACTAGAAATCCTAGTTCTATGGTTACTTTAATTAAAATATTGCACTATTTTTTTCCCTCAGCTTTAAGATATAATTGACATATAATATTGTATAAGTTTGAGGTGTACAACAGAATGCTTTGATATATATACATACTGTGAAATGATTACCACAGTAAGGTTAGTTAACACATCCATCACCTCTCACAGTTAAACTTTTTTAATGAAATCACTTCTCATTGTTGCAATAAAAGGTGAGAACATTAAAAATTTATTGTTAGCAACTTGGAACAAATATTCTTTAATTTGAATAAGACTGTTGCTTATATTATATAAACTGTAAGTCTCTTTTTAACAGATTCTTTTGTTGTAACAGGTGATTATTGAATTATTACGGGTATTATTTTACATGGATTACATGCTGTTGGAATCTCTGTAGTTTAAATATCCAGCCTAGAATGATATCAGTGATGTATATTTTTGTTTTCTACAGGACAGAGTTCATTCAGAGAGGCAGGATTTCAATCACTGGGGCCGGCTTCCTCAACTACATTCTGGAAACTTTTGCTGGCACGTTCTTAAGACAGGGGGCCCAGAAGGTAATCTTGTTTCCACTTCGAACCAACACTAATTTTAGGAAACCATGGAGATTCCACTGGGTTATTGAATAAGGCTCATGAACACACATAATAAGAAAAAAATACAGTTAATAAACAAATGTATGTGAAACTTATTACCCCCACTAATTATTACATAAATCTCAATCAAAGTAGAACCAAAGTGCTATTTGTGGCCCATTAAATTAAAAATATGCCAACAAAGAGTATGTGATAATATAGAGACTACTTACCGTCTAATTAAGAGAAATAATCAGAATGAATAATTATGTTTGCATTATATACAATACGATGACAACTTTTTAATAAAAAAGATAATAGCTAATATTTAATTGAGCACTTACCATGTGCTACTCATTGTAAAAATAATTTTTATTTATCATCTCATTAAATCCTCATAAACCTTTGAAATAACTATTACTGTTGTCCTAATATTGTGGGTAAGGAAGACACAGAGACCGGAAGCTCCAGGTTGTCCCTTCTGGTGGTTTTCCAAGCTCTGTGTGCACGGGAGCTCAGGTTTCCACGAAGGCGATTCAGAGGCCACCTTGTCCTTCTAAGGTCTGGTATACTCTGTTTTAAGTAGAGCTATTCGGTTTTTAATCTGCCTAATATAGAGATTTATATATCCTATTTTCTTGCCCTCACAGCATTGTTTTCAAAGTTCCTTTAGGGCATAGTGCATTCCTTATGCATTTTTATATCCTCTTGCAGGTGTTCTGAAATTACCATTTTATTTTTATTAGTTTTATTTTATTTATAATACTTCAGTTTTTGTTATTATTATTAATTGTGACGATGAGTGTAATCACTTACTTCCAGGATTTACTCAGGACTTACGTATATGTTACCTTGTTTTGTTTCGTGGGATAGGCTTCAAGGCCGGGCTAAAGAACTGTTGTTATGACCCAGAACTTTTCTGGAGAATGGACCTTTGTTCTCACTTTGCAGATTAGGCTCAAGAGTGAACCTGGACCATGATTGGTAGTCTGGGAGGCTGAGGGTAATGAACGAATGTTTGGTATTGTGCTGTATTCCATAGATATACCTTTGAGGTTAATGACATGTTCCTGGCCCAGTAGAATACACATCCACACTGGCCCAGTCTGTTTACGCTGGACTTGAATGGGGTAGTTGAGCTTCTGGAAGGTCTGATATAATCTTCATTCACACAGACATGTTTGCAAGTTTTTGTGCTATATAGCAAAATATGTATTTGTAAAAACATCCATGTTCTGTGAAATTGCTCTCTAAAAATAATGGGGCTGATGAGAAAAATAATTTCATTGCTATGTCCCTGCTGAGTTGATTTCTTGTATATTGTTTAGGTCAGGATTGGCAAACTTTTTGTGTTTGAGCCAGACAGTAAGTATGTTAGACTATGTGGGCCAAGAGGCAAATTAGAGATACATGTAGGTATTTTATAACAAGGGGCAAACAAATTTCCACAAATTTTTATTGACAAAATTAAAAATATAGTAATAATAATTAAATATATATTTTTTGTAATACGGGTCTACTAATTAGAAGAATGGAATTCTGATTATTTTGGGGAAGGATAAGATTTAGCTGAATCGGGAGAGTGAGTGTTCCTGACCATCAAATAAATTACTTACAAATGTTCAGTTGTAAAAATCATTCTTCTCTAATGGACCATACACAGTGTGGGCTGGATTTTGCCTGTGGGCTATAGTTTGCCAACCCCTGCTTGTTAAATAAATATTGTTTGATTAATCCAAGTGGGTCTATCCCATTGATGGACATTTGACTTTTCCATCAGTCTGAGTCTGTTGATGACTTTTTACCCTACAGTGGTTGTGTGTGTTCTGATTCTGTGAGATGCATGAAGTAGATATTATAGTCCCATTTTATTGATGAGAAATGTAATGAAGAGGTAACGCAGCTAATATGTGGAAGGCTGCTTGCCTGCCTTCCTTTCTTTTACTGCTATATGCTGAGCACCTGCTTTGTGCTAGACATCGTCTTAAGTGTGGGCTAAATAGATTTACTCAAGGGCAGACACCTTGGAAAGGGTAGAGGCTGGACGCAAATCTCCGTCTGTTATCAGGTCTTACTCCTTGACACTTTACTATGCAAGATGTGTTCACATGAATGAAGCAGAATGTTTGCCTGCCAGCACCATGCTGTGCTTAAGATGAACTTGTGTGTGGTCTTACTCCCCCTGCATTTATTGGGACTCTGGTTGCAATGAACCGAAACTACTTTAGGCCAATTATATTGTAAGGGTACAAGGGTGGTGGGGCAGACAGGTTTCAGAATTATCTTCGCTGGACTGAAAGCTGCCAGGAACCCAGGCAGTATTCCTTCTTTAGGTCTTGTCTGTAAGACTGTGCATCTGTTTTATTCTCTTTCTCTGCAGCCTGGTTTTCTCTGTTCCATAGGCTTTGTAGTGTGATGTGGGCTTCCACAGGCCATACTCCACAGAGTGCATGTTATGTGGAGTTCTTGCCAACAAAGAGGCTGTCTGCTGATTTTTTCCATTTCCAGATTCTCTGGAAGGACTCTTATTGGCCTTCCATAGGTCAGGCATGTCCAGGAGGGTGGGCGTCAGGTTGTACAAAAGGGCTTATTCTCTACCACAGGTGGTTCAGGGTGTCATTTCCCAGAAGGGGTGGTGGGTGGGACAGATATTCCCAAAGCTTTCTGGCAAGGTTACTGGTCTCACAGTAGATTCTTTGCTCTTGATGGCAGAAAGGGGGTTTTATTAATGTTAATCCTGGTTCCCCTAACCCATAGTACCTTGGACAGTGCTCATACATTTATGTGGGAATGAGTAGAAGGGAGATAGAGTGCACAGCTGAGTTGGTTTCTGATGAATATTATCTGGAAATCAAATGACTTTCAATTTTTAAAGTGAGGAACTCAAGGGATTCCTCCGTATTCTCACTTAGTATGCTTAGAAGTAAGAATATATTTTTCCTGCTAGCTTTTGCTTTTTTTGACATGACTTTTTTTTTTAAGAGGCTTAGTTTAATTAGTTAGCTTTTCAGTTTTAGGATCTATTCATGCTTAAGTATCTTTTACCTTTTATCCTAGTGGTGATGTTTTCTGGAATCAGCCTGACTTCCTGACAAACCTCCACAGCCAAGTTTGTATAAATGGCTTCTGTGGAAGACATTGTGAGAGTGTTTTAGGTGACAGTTTTCACTTTAGGACTTTACCCCTGAAGTTAAAGATGGATCTGATATCTATTTTTTTTTCCCTCAGAAAAAGTAGAACTAGGCACTCAATAAGTTTATGTCTCTGTGTTTGTAAATTGAAAACTGGCCCTAGGAGTGGACCCTCAGGTGAGGTCATGGTGTGTTTCTGCCTTCGGGGCCTTGTTCGAGTGATTTCTCTTCCCCCTGCACCATTCCCAGATGACCTGCAATTCCAGGGCCTTTCTGACACAAATGCTGGCTTTTCCTACATTACTGAGATCCTGCTTTCCTCTTGGAATGGAAGTTGAGACACAGTTCTGACCTTAAGACCCACAAAAGCTCATTGTTTTTGTGATCCTGCACAAGTCACTTCACTTCTCGGATCCTAACGTAGTTTGTCCACAGAATGAGAATTTTCATGCATTCCCACAGATAGGTATGAAAGCTTTGTTGAAAGCTTTCAGTGAATTGAAAGACACAGGTCAAACATACGTAAGGTGTTCTAAAAAATTCCTACTCACATGCTTCTTGTTCATACTTTCTTTTTATGGATGCATTTTTCTTTTCAAACTCATGTGAATACACACTAGATTTGAAATTCTGAAGTTCAGTCCAGCCACGTGCCAGGTATCAACTGTGTGCCAGGCATTTGGTGGGATGCTGGAGACACAAGCAGGAATAAGACAGAATTCACAAGAGTAGAGACTGCCTTCTACAGCTTGACTTCCCAGATATTCAGCTCAGAGTGCAAAGCATGACAGGCAATGAATAAACAGCTGCTGAAGCTGAAAACTTTTTGGGCCCCACTTGGTGTTCAGTGCTGAGGATATTAAAATAACAATGGGTACGCAAGAGCTTCCTGGATGCCAGGCACTGTGCCTGGCATGCACTACCTCATCTACTTTTCTGAACAGCCCCGTGAGATGGGAACTGTTATTCTTATTTTACCCACAGGTAAACTGAGGTCCCAAGCGGCAAAGCAAAATTCTTAAGGTCGCAGCATTAGTGAGTAGTGAACCTTGGATTTGAGCCCAAGCCTTTATGACTCCAGAGTGAGCTCATGAAGATGCACGGCGCCCCCTCCATGGGCTCTGTACCCACACCACTTCTGTGGGGCGAGATGTGTGTGCTTGACAGAGCCCGGGCAAGGTGATGGGGAATGTAAAGTGAGGATGGAGGAATGCAGAAGCAGGGAACTCAGTTGCAGTGGAAGAATGTGGACTGTGTCAGAGGAATGGGGCCATGATGTTGGCTGTAGCCTGAAATGGGCTTGAGTGGCCAGAGAGTGGTCTCCTTTCTGTGTAGAGCTGCCAGCCTCTGCCGGACTCCAGCTGGCCTAACTTCCAGAGTGCCATGCAAGTTGAGGTTGTGTTTCCCTGCATTTCTACCACTTTTACTATAACAACATAATCTTTTTATATTTTTAATAGATTATTGATTTTTTTGTTATGCTATTTGTTTTGAAAATAACTTTATATTAAAAAAGAAAATTCCAGTCGCATTTTTCACAGAAATAGAGTAAATAATCCTAAAATGTGTATGGAACCACAAAAGACCCTGAATAGCCAAAGCAATCTTGAGAAAAAACAAAGTTGGAGGCATCACATGCTCCAATCAAACTATATTATAAAGCCATAGTAATTAAAACAGTATGTTATTGGCCTCAAAAGAGACTCTTAGATCAGTGAAAAAGGATAGAGAGCCCAGAAAGAAACTACACATACATAGCCAATTAATTTATGACAGAAGAGCCAAAAATACACAATGGGGAAATGACAGTCTCTTCAATAAGTCATATTGGGAAAACTAGATCAGTATCCTATACATACATAAAAAGAAAGTAGCAAGGACATCCAAACTGATTAAAAAATGTTCGGAGGATCTGAATAGATACTTTTCTAAAGAAGGTCTACAGGTGGCCAACAGGCACAAGGGAAGATGCTCCACATCACTCATCAGGGAAATGCAAATCAAACCAACAATGAGATCCTACCTCACACCTCTTAGAGTGGCTTTCATTGAAAGATGAGAAATAGCAAGTTTTGGTAAGGATGTGGAAAACAGGGAACCCTCATGCATTGTTGGTAGGAACATAAATTGATGCAGTATGGAGGTTCCTCAAAAAATTCAAAACAGAACTACCATATGATTCAGCAGTTCCACTTCTGGGTATTTATCCAAAGAAAATGAAAACATTAATGTGGAAAGATATATGTATCCCCATGTTCACTGCAGCATTATTTACAATAGCCAAGATATGGAAACTAGGTAACCTAAGTGTCCATTAATGGATGAATGGATAAAGAAGATGTGCTTTTGTGTCTGGCATATTTCACTTAGCATAATGTTCCCAAGGTTCATCCATGTTATAGCATGTCCTAGAATTTCTTTCCTTTTTAAGGCTGAATAATATTCCATTATATGTATACACCGCGTTTTGTTGGTCTGTTCGTCCAATAATGGACACTTGGGTTGCTTCTGCCTTTCAGCTCCTGTGAATAGTGCTGCCGTGAACATGGCTGTAAACGTGTGTTTAAGTCTCTCCTTTCCATTCTTTTGCTGGATTATATGGTAATTCAGTGTTTAAAGTTTTTAGGAACTGTTTAAAAGTTTGTTTTTGAGATAGCTGTCTTTGTCCAAAACACAATGGGCTGTACCATTACTGTGTATTTTTCTCAAGTTTGTGCACAGAAGTGTGAGAGCTGTTATGTCCTACATTCTTCCGCCAGTGATGCCAGCATGCATGCCATTCAGTGGCTCTCGGTCTAAGAGCGCTCACCTGTCACTTGACTCTGCCATAAGTCTCCCTCTCTCCACCTTGATTTCATATGCTGGTGGATGGTCTGACCCACGATGGCCAATGGAACATGGGTTGGAAGGGTTGAAATAGTGCCATGAACAAGTAGTGTGCTGGATGCCAAATACGTATTTTAACATACCTCCAGGTAAGCAGGCACATTACAAAAACAGAGCAAAGAAACAGAGAGAGAGAGAGAGATCTGCAGGAAAAGAGGGCTTGGTGAAAGTCTGACACATGAAAGGCTCATACACATTTCTGCAACTTGGGGGAACGGCGAACGACTGAGGAATGCAGGCTCCTCAGGTCTGACCTAGGGATCCCAGAAGCGAGCACAGACCAGGGTATTCCCCGGGGCTAGCATGGCCCTGCGTGTGTTCCCTGGTTCTGAAAGGCATCCCTTAGGCCGGTGCGGCTCCGCCTTTATCACCCTCCACCCAAGGAGCCCTTTTAGATGTTGTTTTTCCTAATTGTCCCCAGCCTATGAAATTACAATATCACAGATATACGATTATCTGTTTATATAGTATATTATGTCTTTGTTTATACACAGAAAGTATAATTTTCATTCCAAAGAGCAAGTTGTCACCTTGTTTTGATATTATTCCCACTGAGAAAGCATGCTGTATACTGCATTGGGTGTAACTATCTTTTGGGTTTTGTCTCCATCTCTTCAAGTCAAAACAAATTAATCACCAGTTTTTCCCCTCCCCATCCCCCCCCAGAGAAAACAATGAAAATGAAAAACCAAAAAACTGAAACTCTGAACCAGATCAAAAGTACTTTTGGTGAACTACCATGTGGTTCTTGCAAATCCCACATTTTTTTTTCTGTGAGAGGCCAGGAGATAATGTGGGTGATGACAATCTTGTCATGCAAGTGTTCTTTTTCAGCCCGTTGTCTGAGTACTTGGACATGACTACCAATGCTGTGGAAATGCAAAGTTCTCATTATGCATTCACATAGAAGTTTTTTTTTTTAAGTTTGTGAAATACAATTTCAATGTGTGATAAAATAATTTGTTATTTCAGCCGCTCTCCTGGCAAGGCCCCATTACTAGTTCCATCATTACTCTTATTGTGTTGATCGGGAGGCTGAAGCGGAGGGAGATTGAATTCAACAGCATGTGAAATATTTGTCACCAAAACAATGTGGGCGAGTCAAACAGTCCGAACATCGCTTTGAAGAAGGTCCGGCCCGGACATGCTGCCCCTGAAGAGGTCCGCACATGCTGCTTCCTGAGGGTGTGTGCTTCTTTGAGCTTTACAAAAATCGATTTTAATCGCAGAAGATAATTCTCTTAAAAGATACTATTCTTGTATATATACTAGTATATATAAGTATGTTATATAGGTATGTACATGTTATGCATCATATATGTACATACATACATACACACCATATGTTTAAAAATACACTATGTGTATGTTTATGTATACACTGAATATACATATATGTACACACATGTATATGTATATGTATATATATATGTATACACTGATACAGTGTATGTGTAGTCCAAATGGGCATTTGAAAAACCTGGCTACTGTTTGGTTGCATCATTTTTGCAAACTAACTGTCTTAGTTATATATTGCTGTGTAACAATTTACCCTAATATTTTACAGTGTGCAACACACATTTTTTTATCCCTCAGTTTCTGTGGGGCAGGAGCCTGGGCCTAGCTTGGGTCCGCTGCTTCAGAGTCACACAAGGGTGTGGTCGAGTTGTCGGGGCTGTGATCTCATCTGAAGGCTCCATGGGGAAGATCCAGTCCCAAATGCACTCATGCGGTTGCCGGTAGGGTTCCGCCAGCCTCCCTGGGTTCCTTGCCACGTGGACTTCTCTGTAGAGCTTCTCACAACATGGCAGCCAGCGAACGAGAGGGCTATCAAGGCAAAAGCCATAATTTTTTTGTTACCTAATTGCAGAGATAACATCCCTTCATTATTCTGTATTCTGTTCATCAGGAGCAAGCCACTAGATGTAGCCTGAACCCAGGGGGAAGAGATTACACAAGGGCATAAATACCAGGAGGCAGGGATCACTGGAAGCCATGTCAGAACTGCCTGCCGTACCAATCTAAGCTGATTGGCATACCAAGCTGTATGCACAACTGTTAAATTCTTTTTGGTACATAATGGGAATTGATAAATAGACGCTTGTGAGAGTCAGCTGCACCCTCACAACCTCACTTCCAGCTTATAAAAATATTATGCCACACATGCACTTTGTTAATCATTTATTTATAAGTAGGCACAAGATAGCTTACCTGCAAACTTATGTATTAAGCCTCTGTCCTTTTGGGTGCTCTGAATTGCATGAACAGTTCACTGAAGGCAGAGCTGACAATATTCTGAAGGCAAGATTTAGCTATTTTACAGATAGCGTCAGGAAGACAGAATCTCCTGATCCGCGAGCTGGCAGGAGAAGGGCTTGCTAGATAGAGACTTACATCCTCACTGTGGGAGGACAGGTGTTTCTCTAGAATATCTTCATTTCCCATATCTTAATTTCTGCTAATTAAATAATGAGAATCTATTTCTAGCATCCACTAGGCTAGTTAGCAAGCCACTAATTTCACAAGTGAAAATTCACAATTTTAACACTCCTTCTGCTATTATCAAAGCCTCTGGTATTGTCAAGGATAAAGGTAACTGAAGTTTCTGGAGAGGGAAGTTTCTGATTAGAACTCTCATAGACAAGCCCTGAAGTGTGAAGCCTGCCTTAGGGCAACTGACAGTGCCCGGGCTGTACCTTGGAACTAACACGTACACCATGATATTGTACTGCATGTACTGCAACACTGAAACAAACTATAGGCATCCTAATAATCATATGTCAAATATCAACTCTTGAATTAAAATCCTTTTATATTCTGCCTTTAGAAAGACGAGTCAGTGTGAACCAAGGTTTTGGCTGTGTGTCTGACATAGGGATTGGATGTGAAGCTTCAGAGAGAAGCTCCTTGGTCCTTGATCTGATTCTCTCACCCAGATGTCACACTTCATATCCTCAATTTCCTCCTCTTTAAAGTGGAGTGACAGTAGTCCTATTCACAGGATTTTTTTTATTGAAGTATGATTGATATACAATCTTAAGTTGGTTTCAAATGTACAACACAGTGGTTCAACAGTTACCCATATTATTAAATCCTCACCCCGTCTAATGTGGTTACTGTCTATCAACACAGAAAAATGTTACAGAACCATTGACTGTATTCTCATTCTGTACTACCGTCCCTGTGACCAACTTATATTGTGATTGAGAATTATTGTGCCCCTTAATCCCCCTCACCTTCCTTACCTATCCACCCCAACCCCTCCCCCTTTGTAACCACTAGTCACTTCTCAGTGTCTATGAGTCTACTGCTGTTTTGTTTTGTTTTTATATTCCACAAATAAGTGAAATCATATGGTATTGTCTTTCTCTACCTGGCTTATTTCACTGAACCTAATACCCTCTAGATCCATTCATGTTGTTGCAAATGGCAGGATTTGTTTTCTTCTTATGGCTGAATAATATTGCATTGTGTATATGAACCACATTTATTCATTCATCTATGGATGGACACTATAGTTGCTACACTATCTTGGCTATTGTAAATAGTGCAGCGATAAACATGGAGTGCATAGATCTTTTCAAATCAGGAATTTAATTTTCTTTGGGTAAATTCCTAGAAGTGGAATAACTGGATTGAATGTTATTTCTATTTTTAGTGTTTCAAGGAACCTCCATACTGCTTTCCACAGTGGTTACACCAATTTACATTCCTACTAACAGTGTAGGAGGATTCCCATTTCTCCGCATCCTCGCCAACATTTGTTATTTTTTGTCTTTTGGATAGTGGCTATTCCAACTGCTGTGAGGTGATATCTCATTGCGGTTTTGATTTGCATTTCTCTGATGATTAGTGATGTGGAGCATCTTTTCATGTGCTTGTTGGCCATTTGTATTTCTTCTTTGGAGAAGTGTTCAGGTCCTCTGCCCATTTTTTAATTGGGTTCTTTCTTTTTTTTTTTTTGATGTTGAGGCTTATGAGTTCTTTATATATTTTGGATGTTAACCCCTTATCAGATGTTCTCCCAAACTGCAGGTTGCCTTTTTACTCTGCTGATGGTGTCCATTGCTGTACGGAAACTTTTTAGTTTGATGTAGTCCCACTTGCTCATTTTTTATTTTGTTTTCCATGCCTGAGGAGGTGTGTGTCCAGGAAAAAAATTGCTCATACTTATATTAAAGAGATTTTTGCCTATGTTTTCTTCTATGAGTTTTATGGTTTCATGACTTACATTCAGGTCTTTGATAGGTTTTAAGTTTACTTTTGTTTATGGAGTTAGACAATAATCCAGTTTCATTTTCTTACATGTAGCTGTTCTGTTTTCCCAACACCAGTTATTGAAGAGGCTGTCTTTTCCCCATTGTATATCCATGGCTCCTTTACCATATATTAATTGACTATATACATGTGGATTTATATCTGGCCTCTCTATTCTGTTCCATTGACCTTTGGGTCTGTCTTGTGCGAGTACCAAATTGTTTGATTACTGTGGCTTTGTAGTAGAGCTTGAAGTCAGGAAGCGAGATCCCCCCAGGTTTGTTCTTCTTTCTCAGGATTGCTTTGGCAATTTGGGGTCTTTTGTGGTTCCATATGAATTTTAGAATGATTTGTTCTAGTTCATTGAAAAATGCCATTGGTATTTTGATAGGAATTGCATTGAATCTGTAGATTACTTTAGGCAGGATGGCCATTTTGACAACATTAATTCTTCCAACCCATGAGCATGGAATAGATTTCCATTTATTGGTGTCTTCGTTAATTTCTCTCATGAATGTCTTCAGAGTTTTCAGAGAAAAGGTCTTTCACCTTCTTGGTTAGGTTTATTCCTAGGTATTTTATTCTTTTTGATGCAATTGTAGAAGGTGTTGCTTTCCTGATTTTTCTTTCTGCTAGTTTTGTTAGTATATAGGAATGCAACAGTTTTCTGTGTATTAATTTTGTATTCTACAACTTTGCTGAATCCAATTATTAGTTTTAATAGTTTTTTGATGGAGTCTTTAGGGTTTTCTATGTGCAATATCATGTCATCTGCAAATAGTGACAATAGTTTAACTTCTTCCTTACCAATTTGGATGCCTTTTATCTCTTTGTTTTGTCTGACTGCCATGGCTAGGACCTCCAGTACTATGTTGAGTAAAAGTAGTAAGAGTGGGCATCCTGTCTTGTTTCTGATCTTAGAGGAAAAGCTTTCAGATTTTCACCATTAGGTATAATGTTGGCTGTGGATTTGTCATATATGGCCTTTATTATGTTGAGGTACTTACCCTCTATACCCATTTTGTTAAGAGTTTTAATCATGAATGGATGTTGAATTTTGTCAAATGTTTTTTCAGCATCTATTGAGTTGATCATGTGGTTTTTATCCTTCTTTTTGTTGATGTGGTGGATGATGTTGATGGATTTTCGAATGTTGTACCATCCTTACATCCATGGAATAAATCCCACTTGATCATGATGGATGATCTTTTTATGTATTTTTGAATTTGGTTTGCTAATATTTTGTTGAGGATTTTAGCATCTATGTTCATCAGGGATATTGGTCTGTAATTTTCTTTTTTTGTGGTGTCTTCATCTGGTTTTGGTATTAGAATGATGCTGGCCTCGTAGAATGAGTTTGGAAGTATTCCCTCCTCTTCTACTTTTTGGAAAACCTTAAGGAGGATGGGTATTATCTCCTCTTTCAGTATTTGATAGAATTTGGCTGTGAAGCCATCTGGACCTGGAGTGTTGTTTTTAGGAGGTTTTTGATTACCAGTTCAATTTCATTGCTGGTGATTGGTCTGTTCAGATTTTCTGTTTCTTCCAGAGTCAAACTTGGAAGGCTGTATTTTTCTAGGAAATTGTCCATTTCTTCTAGTTTGTCCAATTTGGTTGGCATATAATTTTTCTTAGTATTCTGTAGTAATTCTTTGTATATCTGTGGTATCCTTTATGACTATTCCTTCTTTGTTTCTGATTTTGTTTATATGTATACTTTCTCTTTTTTTCTTGATGTCTGGCTAGGGGTTTATCTGTTTTGTTTATTTTCTCAAAGAACCACCTCCTGATTTCATTGTTTTTTTTCCTCTTGTTTTGCTTTTCTCTATTTTATTTCTGCTCTGCTCTTCATTTTGTCCCTCCTTCTAGTAACTTTGGGGTTCTTTTGTTCTTCTTTTCCTAGTTTCTTTAATTGTGAGTTTAGACTGTGTATTTGGGATCATTCTTGTTTCTTGAGGTAAGCCTGTATTGCTATATACTTCCTTCTTAGAAACTGCCTTAGCTGCATCCCACAGGTTGTGGGCTGTTGGCTTGTTGTTCATTTGTCTCCATGTATTGCTTAATCTGTTTTAATTTGATCATTGATCCATTGATTATTTAGAAGCATGTTATTTAGCTTCTATGTATTTGTAGGCTTTTTTGTTTTCTTTGCATAATTTATTTCTAGTTTCATACTTTTGTGGTCTGAGAAGCTACTTGATATAATTTCAAACTTTTTGAATTTATTGAGGCTCTTTTTGTGGCCTAGTATATGATCTATTCTGGAAAGTGTTCCATGTACACTTGAGAAGAATGTGTATCCTGCTGGTTTTGGGTGGAATGTTCTGTAGATATCTGTTAAATCCATCTGTTCTAATGCTTTGTTCAGTGCTTCTGTTTTCTTAGTTATTTTCTGTTTGGCTGATCTGTCTATTGATGTGAATGGTGTGCTAAAGTGTCTAAAATGAATGCTTTGCATTCTATTTCCCCTTTTAATTCTGTTATTATTTGTTTTACATATTTGGGTGCTGCTATGTTGAGTGCATAGATATTTATAATGGTTATATCCTCTTGTTGGATTTACCCCTTTATCACTATGTAATGTTCTTCTTTCTCTCTTCTTACTTTCTTTGTTTTAAAGTCTATTTTGTCTGATAGAAGTACTTCAGCTCCTGCATTTTTCTCCCTATTATTTGCATGAAATATCTTTTTCCATCCCTTCCCTTTTAGTCTATGTATGTCTTTGGGTCTGAAATGAGTCTCTTGTAGGCAGTATATAGATGGGTCTTGTTTTTTTTTTTTATCCATTCTGTAACTCTGTGACTTTTGAGTGGTGCATTCAGTTCATTTACATTTAAGGTGATCATTGATAGGTATGTACTTATTGCCACTTTATTGTTTTCTGGTTGTTTTTATAGCCCCTCTGTGTTTATTTCTTCCTCCCTTATACTCTTCTCTTGTTATCTGATGGTTTGCCTTTGTGTTGTGATTGGCTTTCTCTTTTTTATTTTTTTGTGTATCTTTTATAGGCTTTAGGTTTGTGGTTGCCAAAGGTTCATGGATAGCTTCCTTAGTGTATAGTAGTCCATATTAAGTTGCTGATTGCTCCATTTCAAACACAATCTAAAAGTACTTTTTTTCTTCTTCTTCCTCCTCCACACTGTATATATTAGATGTCATAATCTTCCCTTTTTGTGTATCTGTTGACTGATTTTGTGTATAGCTGCCTGTGGGTTTATTTTCACTGGTGAAAGTATTTAGCTTTGGGAACATCTCCATCTACAGCAGTCCATCTAACACGACCTGTAATGCTAGTTTAGTTGTTATAAATTCTCTGAGCCTTCATTTCTCTGGAAATTGTTTAATCCATGCTTCAAATTTAAGTGATAATCTTGCTGGGTAGAGGATTCTTGATTGAAGATCCTTCTCTTTTAGTACATTAAATATTTCATGCCACTCTCTCTGGCCTGTAAAGTTTCTGCTAAGTCTTCACAGGGTTATTTTAAGGATTAAGTGAGGGCATATATATGAAACAATTGACATATAGACAAGCTTCAACAATTAGCATTAAGAGAAGTTCTATGATAAGTAAATTATCTTTTAAACACTTAACCAAACAGAAATTTTAGATAGCAGAGGTAGAGGTCATGTTTGTGCTGTTTCTTTTAAAAAGCATTTTTAAATCATTTTTTAAAATCCGTAATTTTAATACTCAGTGTATCTACATTTAACATTTTGTTATATTTTCTTCCAGGTGTCTTCGTATGTTTGTATGTATGGTTTTTTTGAGAAACAAAATTGGGATGATTCTGTTTATTTAGCCTGGCTTTCATTTGTTGACATACTTGGGACATCTTTCTGTGTCATAACATATCCTGGAGAATATGATTCTCAGTGCCTTCCTGATATTCCACTGACATATTAGCTCTTACTGCTGGTTTCCATTTTTGCACTTTTATAAATAATATTGTAGAAAAATCTGTGATATAAGTACTTGTGTATATTTCCTGTTATTTCTTAGGTTTAAGAGTGTGCACATCTTTTAGACCTTTGATGCATATAGCCAAATTTCCTTTGAAAAGAATTTTACCAATTTGTAGCTTCCACCATGAGCTGGCTCTGCGTGTGCTCAGTTTTCTTGCTGTATGACTTGAAGGAATGACTTAACCTCTTAGAACTTCCATTTGTCATTAGGAAAGCAGGGTTAATTATTCGACCCTCAAAGGATTATTGTGAAGAAGAAATGAAATTATTAGCTCTGATCTTCTGGTTCCTATTCTATAGACATTGCAAGTTAATGCTTGTGCCATTAGTTGTTTGACCCCAGTCCTCTGCCAGGCTTTTTAAATGGTATTACTTTGGATGAGTTGTCCTGAGCTGCCCCATTCCTTATTTGTGAATTGAGTGTCTACTGTACACACACGCATGGTCATCACAACCCTAAAAAAGAGTGGACATTTCAAAATCCAATAATTCCAAGAAAGAGGAAAAGAACCAATAAAACTGTCATGCAAAAGAATAATAAAAGTCACAAGTATAACATGAGAACACCTGTGTAATACTCTGCTGAGTACATTGGAGACTTATAGCTCCTGTTGGTTATGTGAACTCTTCCAGGATTCTTTCCATTACTTGAATCACTTGAGAGAGTTGATGAAATATGTTCTGTCCCTTCAGTTCCAGGGGGGTTATTTCCCAGCTCTTAATTTACCTCTATTGATAATACTTTTTAATGCCACTCTTGAGTGCTCAAATAGATTGATTTACTCTGTGTTTATTCATTGGATGCTATGAAAATATTACCAGGAATGCTGATTTTTAACAAAGCATTTCTAGACAAGTAATAGGAGTTGTCCCTTTCTTATGCATACTCCTCCAATCTGCTCTGCTCATCCTGCTGTTATCTCTAGAGTTTAGTCCTGAGAAATGTAGCCTTTGCAGTGAAAACATTGTGGTAAAAATGAGTGTTCTGTGAGTGGTACAGTTTTTGTTCCTTCCACTGAGTTTAAATCAGTGCATTACCTTGGCTGCAAGACTTAGGAATCCAAAATCCTTGGATGGCTCATTTGAATTCATCAGGTTGTAATAGACTGCTTAGTGGTAAAGCTTTTGGGAATCCCTTAAATCATCCAGCTGAAATTCTGGGATGTCACCTTCTGTGAAACCAGATGAAATCTTGGGAGGTTAAGCTTTTACCTGGAATGACAGAAGGTGGTTTCCTGAGCTTGAGATTTGTTGGCGTCATTATTTGCATAGCGATCAGAAGTCATGTCTCCACACAGTACAGTGTGGAGTCCACGGACCAGTAATCAGGATGTCTGGGCTCTGGCCCTGCCTTGGCTGAACTCTAATTAATGGCCACATGGCTTGGACTAGTTGCTCTGAACTTCACTATCATTTTTTGTAAAATCAGGGATTAGACTAGGAGGTCATTTAAAATCCTGACATTGTATGGTTTTTTTGAGTGTTGCCTCCTTTCCCCCAATATATAAATTCCAAGATTTTTAAATTTGTTTGACAAATAGTCTTTAAGCCTGCATAAAAATTCAGGAGTTATAGCTAAGTAGGGATCCAAGAATGTCAGAGTTAATTCATGTAACAAGTAGATGGTCAAGGGTTGCATGTGGTGGAGATGTTACAATTTCATTTTATAATCCTATTCATGTGAGCTGAATAAACTGCATATTACAAAGATTTGCAGGCATTGTACGTGTTTTGAGGTATTGGTGCCCAATATCATATATTGGCTTCTTTTTTATCCATGCCTTCTGTAAACACAAAATGTTCTGGTCAGTGAAGAAAGCCCGATACAATAATAATAGTAGCTATCATTTATTGTATATTTGAACCAACCACTGCACTGTTTTATGAACACTGGACTCTCTCAATAACTTTCTGAAAGAAAGACTGTTGTTATTCCCTCTTTTCCATTTTACAGATGAGGAAACGGAGGCACAGAGAGGTCATCAGCCATTAAGTGGCAGAGTTGGAATTCCAGGTGGTCTGGCCTCGGAGTTCACCCTCTTAGTTGCTGTGCTCTTTAACTCCCTGACTTTGAGGGAAGAATCCTTTACCCTGAGGAGCTTGGGTGAGGAGGCAAGACAAGTGCATAACTCACCTCCGTCAGCAGTGGGTATCACATGACCTTGAAGTCGACACTCAGAACAGAGGAAATGTCCTTGTCTCCGTGATATTCCTGTGA
Organism: Smutsia gigantea; assembly: GCA_032199065.1. Taxonomy (NCBI): domain Eukaryota; kingdom Metazoa; phylum Chordata; class Mammalia; order Pholidota; family Manidae; genus Smutsia; species Smutsia gigantea. The sequence goes on along the minus strand of JAVSCE010003966.1, from coordinate 110,999 downwards.
TACTGGCTTTCCTGGTGCCCCTTTATTCTCACACCCAACTGGGAATCTTTGCAGGTTTGGAAGCCATGTTCTCTCCACCGTTCTGATAGAATTTCCAACCAATATATTAGTTTTCTGAACCTGTTCTTGCACTCTTTTGTGCTAAATTCCAACACAGATACAATGAGAAAATAGAAATCCTCACGTCCCCTGTATAAACCTAAGGCAGGCACAGAATTGGCAACTGAGACAGCTCTGGCCAGGCTGCCTTGACATACCAGGAAAAAAGGGGCTGTGTCTGCAGATTGTGTGGATTAAGTGCATTTGAGGCACAAACCTTTTGTGGATCAAATCTTTTCTAGGATTGGGCCTGGATTCAGCTAGGCTCTTTGAGCCAAAATTAAGGCTCTTAGTTTGACCAGCAAGGCCAAGAAAATGTCATTCAGTCATCTAAGATCCAGGGTCAATATGGAATTCTGGGTAGAACAACTTGAACTGCAAAGGTAATTCTGTTTCTAAAATGTATATCCAGTAGTTAAACTTCCTTGTGTGCTGAAGGCGTGCAGTATGCCAAGCACCTGCCCCGGAGCTCTCTGAGGAGCCCCACTGTTCCCCTGGGTCATTCTTCCCCACCTCTGTTAGTGGTGATTTCTTAATTCTGTCTCCCCATTCTACAGTAGAATTTGTTTCTTGATTCTGTTTCACGACCCTTTTGGATATGCCCACCCTTTGCTGGACTCGGGGCGCCAGGCAGCGCTCTCGGCAGGTGATGGGGGGCAGCTGGAGTGTCTGCGTGACACGGGGAAAAGCTGTCTTGTGTCGCGAGCCCACGTTTGTCGGGGTGGTGTTTCTTTGTGATCCCATTTGCTGCCGGGAATATGACTCCTTGTCTCCTTTCTGTGTTTCTTCCTTGGGTTCTAGCTAACCTGTTTTTCTATTTTTCTCTAAGTTTCCTTAGTAAAGGAAGATGGTAGCTTTTTGAGAGTTAGTTCACTCCTTTCATATTGACACCCAGTTTAAGAAGAATTTAAGACCTATATATATAATTTAAAATTTTCTCGATCAGTGGCCTGTGGTGAGGATGTAGCTTTTGTTAATTTTAAAGACATTAACATTTGTTAAAGCTCACTGGTTTTTTTATTCTCTGCACTTCTTGATATGTTTGAATATTTCATAATTTCAAAAATTGCTGCACTCCTCCCAAAGAGACCCTTTGATTCTATAAACAGAACATTTTTAAATCAAAAAAAAGTTTTTGAATAGGTACTGCTTGCCCATGAATGTTTTAAATTATATTTTCCACAGAGCCCTTTATGTTCTTTCACTCTCGCTCCCCTTGAAGCTAGCAGACTGCCCTGGCTGGACCTGCTGGGTGACCTTGGGCTGACCATTTAATTCTCTGAGTCTCTTCTTCCTCATCGGTAGAGTGAGGACAGTGGAACCTCCTTTGCAGAGCACTCAGGAGGAGTAAGTGAGTCAGGCGCATAAAACAGCTTAGGGCAGGACCTGATTGTCTGATCACATTGCATAGTTATTATTTAAGAAGAAAAACTCAAGGAAGTTATGAGCAAAAATATATTTTTCCCGTTATGACATTATAGGTAAATGTTTAGTGGCTACGAGGAGCCTGTCTCTGGATCAACACAACCCGAGCTTAAGTCTCAGTGTCCTCTCACAGGGGTGGGTGTGAGGTGTGAGTAGTACCTGCCTTCTGAGTATGGGAATTAAGAACGTAAAGAAGTGCTTGAAATTCCTCCGCATGTATGGGTTACAGTCAGTACTCCATAAATGATAACTGTTATCTTTCCATTAGAACTCAAATTGGCATATTTCCTTCTTGTCTTTTATATGCACATTTTAAGCAGTCATAATTGTGGTATAAGTACACTTTCATATCTTGCTTTTGTCAAGTAATATTATTTCACAAATGCCTTTCGCAGTAACTATTTAAACTTCAAAGCCAACGTTTTAATGATTATGTAATATTTCATTAAGTAGTTAGATTAATTGATTTCACCATTTCTTTAGTATTGCATTGTTTTACCATTATAAATGGGATCACATGAAGCATCTTTACACATGGAGCCTTTCATATTTTGTATCATTGCCTGGGAAAAGGTTCCCTGAGGCACTCTTACCAGTGTGTGACTGCTTTCACAATCCTTTGAGTATATTCCTTGTCTCCCGCCCTGGACAGTACGCTTCTGTGTGGAGCTCACCACTTTATCCTCAGTGCCTAGAGCACAGTCAGTGCATAATAGTATTTATTGAATTAGTGAACAAATGCATGTATTACTGTATCATTTTCCAGAAGTAGTACGACCTCTCTATGTTTCCATTCTATTATCTTTTAAAAATAGTCTTAGAAGCAGAAAATTTTTTGTCCATTGGGGTAATAAGAAAGGAATGCTAATAGGTAATATTTATCGAGCACTTTCTATGCCCCAGGTATCATCCTCAGTACATTACAGGTATTGCCTCCTGCAGGTCCCCCAGAAGTTCTCTGTGGTATGTTCTGTCATCATTTTATAGATGAGGAGGCACAGAGAGGTGCGCTGACGCCCATGAATGGGTGGCTGGTGGGGTCCCATTGACACTGGGCGGTTGGAACCTTAGCGTGAGCGCTTCATGACTAGGCTGCATATCTCCCCTAATTTTACTTTTCCAGCATCCCACCCCTTTACATTTCAGCCCTCTAACGATGATTTCCCAGGGAACCCAAATGTGTTGGCCAGACGCCAAACAAGGTGCAACTCAGAGCTGCCCCCCAGCATCGCAGATTTTGCCCGTCTCAGAACGACAGTCAGAATTGCACGTGATACTTCTTATTTAAAAGGAATTCCACCCTTGCAGTTCACCCAGTGAAGATGTGTGAATGTATTTTTTATAAGCCTTAGCTTTTTTTTACTGAAGTGCAGAATTTTATTAAATTGTTTAACATTCAAGACAGCTGGTAGATTTAGAACATTGCCCATGTGGGAGTTATTAATTCATGTAGGAATATCTGGGACCAAATAATCTAAAGATATGATCCTAGGGATTAACCCATAATGCTTCCCATTAAGTTAGCCACTAAAATACTAGAGCAACTTGTAAAAAGTATCCACTGCCTTATTACCTCCATTTCTTCAATCTCTCCTTTCCCCTTCTCAGTTTATTATGGAGGCTAGGAATTGTAAAGAACATTTTCATCTGTAAGCACCAAAGGTAACTTTTTTCCCTTTGCAAATGATTGATTCTTAAAAACAATAGGTGTTTTATCTGTAGACTATTCTTTGCATATGGAGGTTGTATTTCTTAGTCACTTACATGTTGCTTTTGTTTTGGTTGCTCTTTCTAATTTGTGATGTTAAATGCTTAGACTTTAAGAAAAGAATCACTTCTTATACTTGCCATGGACTTACTGGTTCTCGCCATCCACGGGTACTGTGCAGGAGGGAGTGCAGGCCAGCCCTCGGAATTACATAACCGATGTTCACTGCAGCACTTGGGCTCCACTTTGCAACCTGATGCCTCACTTACCAGGTTCTGTCCTCCAGAAATGTTGACCACATTTTGCGCCGAAAGTCTTTTAGGGGGAAGTAAAGGGCTGTCCAAGTCGGCATTAGACAAAACCAGGGAATTCTAATTGGCAGCTGTTGTGTTGAAACAAATGCTCCGTGCGTGTGTTTGTCCTCTGGCTTCTCAGGTGCACGAGGGAGCTTTGCTAGGTATCAACAGGAAACTAAATGTGGTGAGGTTCTTTTATTCCTGAGAACTACCTGTGGTTCGGTCTCATTCTGCCCTAAATTTATAAAATTAAAACCACCCAGATGTAGATGGAAATAACTCTTGGATGGCAGGATGGACTATGCCTAAGGTGACATGTCATTTTTTGGTGATTAAAGAAGAGAAACTTACAGATTTATCTTTTTTAAGGAAGTGGTGTACAAGGGCCCAGAGTCACAAAAACCTGGGTGTGAATATGGATTCTGTAGTTAAATACAGCTGAGTGCCTTTGATCGAGTTTCTTAACCTATCCGAGTCTCATTTTTCTCATGTCCCTGACTCGTAGGTTGGATGTGAGCACCGCATGAGATAAGGCATGTAATGTGCTCAGCAGAGCCTAGGAGGGCCTTACCTTCTCAATGATCAGTTCTTTCCTGAAGTTGGGTTCTCGTTCTTTCTCTTTTGCTGATGACCTTGTGACCTCAGGAACACTGGTTTCCCTGCTGAGCTCAGTGTTGTGTCTGTTGGAGGTGACGTGAAGAACAAGCAAAACAATGCTTTGTGAGATCATTCAAGCCCGAGGTGAGCCCCTGCTGACAGCTCCTCTGGGGCGCTGGCCACCAACCGAGCAGGGGGCGCCTTGTGGGAGCCCCGAGGTGAGGGAGCCCCAGTCAGATCTAGGCACAGGAAGCCGTCCGTAGTCTCTTTCCAGGCCCTGGGGAGAACAGAGGCAATGGTTGGTTCCCGGAAGTCTGTCATGGGTCAGGAGCTGTATCCGTCACCTCCCTGAATCCTCAGCGCAATCCTGCGAGGAAGGTCGCTTGGTCTTTTCCTTCCACCCATTTTACAGGCACAGAAACAGATTCAGTGAGGCAAATATCAATTGTGGGAAGAGTTGGCGAAATCCAGGTTTAAATTTCAGGTTGGACACTTACTAGCCATGTGAGCTTGAACAAGTTACTCGTTTCTCGGAGGCCTAGTCTCCTTACCTGGGAATGGTGAGGCTGACAGTGTGTGACCTCGCCGGACCATCAAGAGGATTGAATGAGACGATGCAGGTGAAGCCCTGGCGGGCGGGCGGCCCATGATGATCATCGTCAGCCTCAGTACTGTCGGGATCTGGGGCAGTGGGTTTGGGGCTGAATTATGGCTTTGGAAAATTATATTTGTTCAAAGGAAACACCTAATTTGAAGACAGTAGACAAAGAAGATGGATGAATGACAGAAACAAAATAAGTCTGGGGGAAGGGAAGGGTTGAGATAAAAGATAAAAGGAGAATTATCTGGGTATCTTTTTGATTTATTGTTATCTGGGCATTGGTTGGACTTATTGTGTTAGAGACAACTTTTTGATAAACTGTACAAGCATACTACTAACCATGTGCTCTCTCAGAACAGGGAAGAAACAAGGCAAAACTAATGACAGCTTAAATCTGATGAGTAGTGAAAAAAATGACTGATAAAGGGAATTGATAGGAACCTTGTTGTGTTTTAGTTTTTAGTCAAGAAACTAGTCGGTGCTGGACCCCTTTGGTGCCAGGCACTGAGGTGGTCCTGCTTCCATGTAAGGAGATAGTCTTATAATTAGGTGGGACATGGAAAGCCTAGGAGCAGGAAGCTCCCCGTCTATGGAGGTTTCCAAGCAGATGATCGATTGTCAGAAACATCATGGATGGGATGTGGTCCTGGGTGGGATGCTGGCCTTCATTAGTGGTGAACAAGCCGAAATTTATATACAGGTCATGTTTTTATTTTATTTTCTTTATTTATTATTTTTTTTATTTCGCTATCACAGGTCATATTTTTAAAAATTAAAAAGGACAATAGACTAATTAAGCCACTTTGGAAGGTGGGAGAAGTAACTTTATAAAACAGAAAACAATGACTAAATGTCTTTTAGCCACTAAAATGTTCGTGTTAGAGCAGGGTTTATTTGAAAATTGGCAATAGGGAAATGGCTTTGTCATCTTTTATTCTGCTGTTTGGTCCCAGGACACCTCTTATATCAGATGGGAGCTACTTTTAGTCCTTTGCTGAGAGTTTCCTGTCTGGACTAGATAATATAATGTCCTTTTCCAATTTTTAAATTTTATTATTTTGGGATATATTCTCTACTGCCACAAATTGTGGAATCAAATACTCTCTTTAAGGAGAGAGGAAGCTTTATAAAGTGAAGCAAAAATATCTGAATTACTCTATCAGTTTAATGTTCTGCAGTTACTCCTAAAGATTTTGAGTTATTTATCAAAATAAAAATGAATCTTATTCAAGAGTTTATTAGCCACTATGGGAAAATTATATTGAAGTCTTACATTCTATCAGTATGTTCCCACTTGAAAAGCATTGTATTTAAAATAATTTGTGATGTGATTAAATATTGATTCATATATTAAGAATCATGCCATTTGGTTTGGGAGCAGGGCTGAAATACCTGACTAATTTATCAGGCTTTTCGATCATTTTCCACAGCGAAGGGAAGAAAAGCTCTTGCTATGTACCCAACACTGTAACAGATGTTTTCAGGTGCACGAGGTCAGTTAACCATTTTGCCTCTTTATTTTGTGACATCATGGGCCCTGGACTCTCAATCCTGAGAGTCTCAGGTAAAATCCAAGCTCTGCTTCTTAGGTATTGGGTGATTTAGGTTTTTCTGAGCCTTAGATCTCATCCCCCAAAAAGATAACAATCCTTTAAGGTTAATAGAAGGGTAAAACAAGCCAGTGCAGGTAAAACACTGAGCACAGTGCCTGGCACACAGGATGTACCAACAGTACATTTTAACTATTATTATTGTTTGGTGTAATCCCAGTTTCATAGAGGAGGAAGTCCTAAATATAAAAGAATTAGAGAGCATCAGATTAAAAGATGCTTGCGGCAGAAGATCTCTCCCTGGAGGAGTTCTGAGCAGTGTTTCTCTCACCTTCTGATGGCTGCTGGGTGCGGACCCCTCCCTCCCTTCCTCCCTTCCCTCACAGAGGATGCCCACTGGCCCCGTCTCCCATCTCATGCAGCCCATGTTCTTTTGGGGGTGGGGGTGGTGTGACAGACAGTACAAAATACTAAAAAAGCATAGTACATTTTTGCAGTGGTGAATGCTATAAAAACAGTAGGAACAGCCTATGATCCAGGCTGTGGCTGGGCCGTTTCAGCAAGGGCAGTCAGGGGTGTCACTGAGGGGTGCTGGGTGAGTTGGGGTCTGCATATTGCAAGGACTCTGCGGGCCAGTGGAAGATCTGGGGCTCTGCCTGCCGGAGGGGAGGGAACAGTGAAAGAAGAGAAAGGGAATGAGTGTGTTGCACGAATAGAAAGCCAGCAGTGAGGGGAGACTGGAGGACTGCCTGGAGGGCTGGAAGCAGGCCGCACGGAGCCTGAGAGCCATGATAGAGCAAGTGGGCTTTACTAGAGGAGCAGGGGGTACTGCTGAAGGGTAGAAGCAGGGAGTCACATACTCCTCTTTTATTTGCACACTGTGATTCTTTGTAAAAGAAATGAAAAGACTCAAAGTTTTATGTAAACCAACTTAATTAAAAAAATGAGAATCAAAAGGGAAGTGAGGCTTTTGTAAAGTAAACTGGATGCAAGTCTTTTTATCAAAAGGGGAATGGTTTTATAATGCAAACTTCAGCATCCGAAATGATCCCCTGCCTGAAAACCTCCTCGGCTAAGCCTGATCGGTCAGGGCCCGTTTTAGGCCCCATGTCCCCTGTGAGGTCGTTCCACATCATTCCCTCCCTGTTGTCTTTCGTACTTCAGTTCTTCATTCTTTCCTTGTTTTGTTCTTACGTTTCCTACTGCAACCTTTGTTATCCTGACCTTTTCAACCACACTTTCAAGAATTCTGAATACTGGGCACTGAACTGTAATTCCAAACTTCAGACTCATCCACCTGCATTCAGAAGTGACCAGTTCATCAGTCTTATAATCCATCATCATCACCCAGTACCTGTGATGTGACAAATTCTGTACTAGACAGTAGGCATCAGGTGTTGGTAACTTGTGTTCTCTGCCTCTGAGCACCTGACCCTCTGTGTGGTAGACTTGTAAGCTGATGATTGATTGGTTGATAGAGTCATTCATTGCTTCTCTAGCCCTTTACTGCATCTCTTCTATGTACCAGCCATTGTTCTTCCTGAGGAATTAGGTGATCATGAAAGACAGTTAGATGAACAACTATTTGTTACTGCCTGTTTCCCAGAAGCCAGGTAGTGTGGTAACTGGATTAGGCATTTTTTCAACTAATTCTTAGGACAAGCCCATGTTATTATCTCCATTCAAAGATGAGGCAGTTGAAGATTAGAGAGTTCAAGCAAAATGTCCAGGATTTCACAGCTATCTTGGACTTGACTGGAAATCTCTCGGATAATGTCGTGGCATAATTACCGTGCACTTTGGGGCAATACAGGGCGGAGCAGAGCTAACGTGGGAGGAAGGGTGTGTGGCAGCGTGAGGACTGGACGGCTTGGACGTGTGAGAGCCTCGTCTCCCGCCGCCACGTCCAGTCCGCTCCCCCACCCTTCAGGAGGGCAGCTGCCGAACTGTGTACGGGGGTGCTCCCACCCCCACGCCTTTTCTTTGGCCTCCCACTGCCCAGTCCTTCCTCTCCTGTAACGCTCATACCCAGACCTTGGGTGGGACTCACATCCCTCCTCTAAGAGCAGCTTCTGCAAGTCCTCTTTTTCTACAAGACGAGTCTGTTCTTCCTTTCTTCCATTGAACCTTTTTCTTTTTAACGTGGTAGTGGTCCTCAAAGGCTGTCTTGCCTTTCAGTTACTTTGCATTCCGGCTTCCTCCCTGAGACCAGTGGACCCTTAAGTAGAGGCCTCCTGTCTAGACGCGTCCCTGTTCCTACAGCATCAATGCAGGGCCTTACATACCAGGGGCGCCCTTGCTGTTCATGGCGCTTACTCCAAAGCCATGACGCCCCCACCCCAGGAAGACACTATTTCCTAGGGGGACCTTTAACACCTATCTTTTATCATGGTGATGACTAAGTGAGCAATTCTTTTTTTGTTAAGAGTGCCCCATAGATGTATCTTTTGAGATCTGCTTTAGAATGTTATAATTCTTACAAGGTCTAGTAGTAGTGTTCTTCAGACCTCCTAGGTGAGCCAGAGCTTCTTAAGGAAACATCAGTTTCTGCAACAAAATTTGTCTGATAACAAAATAAATACGCTGTCTGGATCTAGCCACCTTTAGTTCTAAGTTAGTCTGGCCCTTCTTCAGACAAGCTTTTCGCTCCCTGTAATAATTAGCCATTCCTGAGAGATTCTTAAGAGTGGGAACTTGTGAGGTGTTTGGGTCTGAGAGGCTCCGGGGCTCCTTTGTGGGGCTGCACTTGGCCAGCTCGGCTCTGGGGTCGGGGAGACGGGACAGGGCGCGCTCATCTGCCCGTCGGCAGGTAGAGGTAGCCTTGCAGTAGAGAACGTTTCTCAAAGGAGAAAGGAATAATAAAATCAAGCTGATTTATGGTTTGTCCTTTCATATCCATAAGGGTGGATCCACTTAATGTCTGTTCTGCATTTCAGGCATCACTGTGTGATAAGTGGCATAAATTTAGCCCCCTTAAGCCTGATACCCTGAGGGTTGAGTTTTAAGCATGGAACTTTACCTGAAAGGACTCTATCCTTTGGGCTTTGATTGGGTCCTTGCTCAGCAGAAAGAGGCACTAAATGATGGCTTGGCCTCCCTGTGGGGTTGGCTTTCATAAAATTCACCTTATAGGTCTCTTTCTCTGCCCCCTTTCTCCACCTTCTCTAACTGTTCCACTTAAAAGACTGAAGTGGTATGAGAGAGGGGAAAAAAGGGAAAGAAAAATCAACCATCACATTGTGAACATAATTGATTCAGTAAATGACGTCTTTCACTTCCTAAGGCAAGCCTCAGTAAGTGGTGGCGTTCTTAATTAGACGGATGGGGAGAGGTCACTAGCGCCCGCTTCCGAAGAAGGACTGTGCTGTTTTGGTTTGAAACACTCACAGTGCAGGTTTACGGGCCCACTCTGCAAAGAGACGCTTGAAGTGGAGTTAATGTGGACATTTTTATTCCTCCTGAAAATAGAAAGAAGACATTTAATTTTTGTTCAGGAGTTTGTTGAAATAAAAAATTGAAACGGGGCGGTGCAGGGGTGTGTGTGTGTGAAACCCACAGGCGTGTACACTCCACGAAGACAGGGACTTTGTCTCATTTGCTGCTCGACCTGCAGTGCGTGGAGTAGGTGCGTAATAAATATTTGTTAACTGAATCTGGTGTTGAATGAATGAGAGCAGAAATGAACACAGTTCCGATTTCAGGTTAAGAATTAGGTTAAATTTCTTTCCACTGATTGTTTTCATCCCCACCTCCCTCCTTTTACCCCTAACTGTTCACTGGGAGAGCAGCTCTAAGAGCACAGGCGTACAGTATACGCTGCATCTTCAGAAGTGATCAGTTCCCGGACTGGCAGAGTTGGTAGGGATGTTGGAGGTGGCGTCGAGCTTCCAGTTACAAATTCCAGTAAATGAACTAGCTGTGCTTCAGAACCATGTGAGGCATGTTCTCCATGTGCAGATAGCAGGCCCGAGCCCTGGAGCTCTGACTGCAGCGGTCTGGGTAAGGCTAGGGGACCTCTGTCAGCTTTTGTGGGCTCCCCCCGTAAGCCTGGCATGCAGCCTCTCTGTCCCATCTGCCTCGCGACCCCCTGAGCGCTGGGGTCTGAGTCCGTCCTGGGTAAAAGCGCCATGGCCCCAGAGGCCCAGCAGCATTGCTGGCAGGGCTGTGACCAGGTCTCCCGACTGACACCCGTGCTCCTGGTCCTACAGCTTGCTGCCTGAGTTACTCTGCGCTCCTCGGCATTCTGTCAAGACCCTTTAATTAGTACTTCTTCCTTCCGAGACGGTGAAAGTGTTTGTGGTGGTGACCGGCCAGAATCAGGGGGACCTCCTGCAACCCGAAGGAAATAACTACATTTTACTCAGTGTGCTTTGGTGCTAAATATATTTTATCGCCTCCTGCAGAGATGCACCCTCCTCCCGGGTCTCAGATCAGCCCCCGAGGAGGAGTCCCCGCCTTTCTCCTGTAGGCCTATCCAGTCTTCCGGACCTGCCTGACTATGGGAGTCATTCGGGTGCTTGTTGAAAGTACAGGACTCAGGGGCCTACTTTTTTAATAGGACTAGAATCGGTCTTCCTGTGAGGGACCCGGCGACCTGTATTTTAAGTTGGCTTTGGTCATTTTTATTCTCTCGAAACCGCTTGCCAGCCCCTGAGAACAGAGTGTCCCTTTCCCACAGATCCAGCTTTGACTTCCTAAAGCTCAGATCATAATTACATCCGAATCCTGTCATAATCACATCTTTGCATCTGAAGATTGATCCTCTCATCTGCAGGAGAGGGGATATTCGCTGAGCTCTTTCCTCCGGGGTAGGTCCTGACTGGCCGGGGCGGGCAGGCAGACAGGCGGGTGTGCACACCGGCGGAGTGAGCGCAGGAAGGTTAAGGGGCGCCTCTGAGACCAGAATAGAATGTGCTTTTCCTCGGCTTTGTTCTTAATAGATGTGTAAATTTGGGTAAACTATGTAAACCCCTTTGACTTTCCATTTCCTCATCAGATAAGTGTAGTACCCTTCCAGGGGTTTGGTGTGTATTAAATGATGTGTCCTAGGTCGGCTCTTGGGACCCAGACTCAGATGGGGATTTCTGTGCAGAGGGTGTTTGGAGAGGGCTGTCAGCAACAACCTTGGCGAGAGTGAGGGGAGCAGATGAGGCAGAAGGTGACATTGAACCGTGCTGATCCCATGGGGAACTATAACTCTGGAGGAGGGAAGCCCTGCAGGGTTGTCTGGGAGGGACGGAGAGGGCTGGGCCTGTAGACCCCTGCGTCCACCAGTCATTGGAGGTGGGCTGCCCTGGAAAGGGGACGGACCCCAGGTCAGGCGGCTCCCTGTGGCTGAGAGTGGCTGTGTGCCATCAGCAAAGTCCAGTGCTGGCAGATGGGGAGGAGAGCTGAGTCCTGGAGGGGGCTCCAGGGTGCACTCCTCACCTGCTACCCAGGATAACGCACCCCAAAACCTGAGCAGCAAGCAGCACACCTGTAAGTGCTCAGGAAATATTAACTATTAGCCATTATCATTCCAGCTCTGGCAATGCCACTTAGTAGCCACTTTTAGGAAGTGACTGAACTTCTCTTGGGCTGTTTTCTTATGTTTAAAATGGAGGTCTCAGTTCTGCTCTGCCTACTTCCCTGTTCAGTTGTAGGCACACATGGAGATAATGTATGTGGAATTGATGAGTAAAATACTATAAAAGTCTAAGGTATGACTGTGAGCCTACTTCTCTGAAATGAGTATGTCCATGACTTGGATACTGCGGTGGTAAAAGGGTTGTGATAAATGTAAAAGTGATTGTCCATGAAATACAGCGTTTTGGCTTTTCTTTCTTCTCCCTATAGGGAATTAGGATAATGGAGATGCTGCTAAAGGAACAGTGTGGTGCCCCCTTAGCAGAATAAAGCATCGTCAGTAAGTACCAAAAGCAAAATCGGAATGATTTACTCAAGCCATGTTTTCATGCTTATAAGCCTGGCATTATGCGTCATTCTCCCTGTTTTCCTGATGCACATCTCCCAGTCATATGCACAGGACACAGTCTTGCGGGTGTTTCATTATCTGTTCAGTGCCTTTATTTGCATAGTTGTTTCATTTTCAGAGCAGTTTGACTATGTGCTGGGTTACTTTACAACTACCTTTTGGAACATTTTGAGGACCATGAAAAGAAGAGTTTAAAGCTGTGTTTGGAGCACAAAGGAAAAAGAAAGGGGCATGTTGACTGGCTAGAGAAATAAGTGTATTTTATCAGACATATGTATTCCCACTAATTGGGGTTGGCTGCATGAAATTTCATTGAGAAGGATTCTGAGGCCTTGAGGATAATTCTCAGGCTCTGGGTAGAGTGCCTGGATTGATTAGCAATGCCTGCCATGGGCACAGGATGGTAGAAAGATGGCCCTTGTCCTGGAACACGTGCCATTTCTAGGTTAGCAGGTAGTGGGGGGATTTCATAATTAATGTGTTTTTCTTAAGCTTTTATCATCTGCATCAAGGATAATGGTGTTCATAGTGGAAAAGGACAGAGCAAAGTTATTTAAGAGAGAATCAAGGCTAAATGAGTACAGTGGGTTTGCATCTTACAACATTTATTGGATGTAGATTTTTAAACATCTGAAAGAAAGTAAAACCTTTTAGTAAAGCAAGCATTGTCTTGAGTAATTCAGAATTACCTCAAATTTCCTTATGTTGACTTAAAACTGTTCAACACATGTATTACATAAGCAACCTGGGACTCTACTTGTAACATGCAATAAGATTTGAGAGCAATCAACCAAAGAAGCAGCAAAGGCACATCTTTGTACAAGTGCTTCAGCATTCAAAAAAATGCTGGCCAGGCCTACAAATGAGAACTGCAGGATGACAAGATGTTTCTGCTTGTTTGCAGGTTTGACTCCATTCTGATTAATATAAAGGCTCTGTATACATAACATATACAAATAGATTCATTCATTACTGGAGAGGCTAAACGAGGTCATTTCATTTAGCACAGGCATGGCACTTGCCATGTTGCTGGAACGGAATCTAAATATGCTGTGTTCTTACGTCCGCTCTGTGCTTTCAGGAGTTGTAGAGAAGAACTTGGCCACATGGCTCTGTTTTTCCAGGCTGGCATATTTGTGAGACTCAGTAACCACATCCAGTGCTCAGTCCTGGGGCACAGATCCCATCTTACCGGGGAGGGTGGGATCTAAAGTAAGCTCCAAGTTCAATGAGAATGAAGGGACTCTGGGCAATAACTTGAGAGTGAGGGAAGCAGATGAGGCAGAAGGTGACGTTGAACCGCGATATCATTGCAGTGAAGGCCTTGCTGATCCCATGGGAAACTATAACTGTGGAGGTGAGATGCCCTGCAGGGCTGTCTGGGAGGAAGGGATAGGGCTGGGCCTGTAGACCCCTGCGCCCACCAGTCACTGGATGTGGGCTGCCCTGGAAAGGGATGAACCCCAGTCAGGCAGTTCCCTTTGGCTGAGAGTATATACAAGTGTATACTGGTTTTCAAACTTGAAATTAGTGATTTTGACACATGAGTGAGCATCAGAGTGAATTATCTGGAGGATTTGTGAAACATGGTTTCCTGGTTCCGTTCTCAGAATTTGTGATTCAGGAGGTCTTGGGTGGAACCTGAGAATTTGTGTTTCTAAAAAGTTCCCCAGCGACCACACTTTGAGAATTGTGGCTTTAAATGAGTTCTCATCTCTGAGTGGAGATGGATTAAATGCAGTGGTACTGAGAAAGCTATAGCTGGGGTTTTGAAATTGTTGCCATGTATTCCGATGACTTCAGATTAATCGAAAGAACAGTTTTCTTTCTTTGTCTGATTTTAGCCTCTCAGACTCTTGTCTGCTTGAACGTTGATAGGCTCCATCCTGGAGTGACAGCAACTGACAAGAAAGGAGAGGAGACTCACACCGATGTGGGTTTTTGGTGTGAAGTGGCAATGGAAGTGAGGAAATGAAACAAGCATTCCCTACTGTCTGAAATTACCCATGTCCTGGTGTTCTTGTTGGTTTTGTTTTTACTGTGGTTTCTAAAAAGCAGCTTGTTTTCCTCCCTGAAGTGGAGTGGTTGAGGTCTGTGTACCACCAGGAGTTTAGTGCAGGATGGTCGCTTTGAATGCATGTAATACAACGGAAGGGTTTACATAATTCAGGGTTCTCAGTCCATGACCAGTTTTCTCAGAGGAGCGGATTTCAGAAAGGGGTGTGTGATGGTGTCCCAGTCTCTGCAGTTCCTGCAAATCAGAGGCTGTCGCTGGGGCTTTAAGCTCTTTTCAGAATCAGCTTCCTTGAGGTATTACTTGTGTACAGTTAAATTGACCAATTTTAAGTACATGGTTTGGTGAATTTTGGGAAATACCCAGTCATGTAAGCATCCCAGACAACATGATAGGGAACATTTTGGGGTTTTGATGTTGCTGCCAATTATGGCTTCCTTCCTTTTCTTACCCCATTTCTCTGACTATTTTTATAAATTTTTTGCAAGCTTGAAACATGCCTGTTACAATGGAATTTTTATTTTCTCAAAATTAGCTTGATGGAAATCAAGAGAATGGTCGTAGGTGGGGGAACTACTGTTTTAATGAACAGTAAAATGCTATGTTAAAAGAACGGGGGCAAATGAGCTACCTGGTTATAGAGCATAGGTGACTAACTATAGCCCACAGGCCAATTCCAGCTTGCCATCTGCTTTTGTAAAGTTTTATCGGACTTTATGCTTCTGGCTATGTTTTGGCTATTTCCAGCTACAACCCCAGACTGAATAGCTGTGACATAGATATTATAGCCTGCAAAGCTTAAAATGTTTACTATCTGGTCCTTTAAGAAAAAGTTTTTTGTCTCTTGGGTTAGAACGTACCTTTTCCTAAATTCACATCAGGGGGCCTTGTGGTGGTGGTTTTGGACTTTTTAATAAAGCATTAGATCACATCTTACCTCTGTTCTAAATTTAATAGTGTGACAGTTTATTTTCTCTGCATTAGCTCTAACAATGCAACTCAGATGATGTTATTTTAAGGCATAAAAAAGCATTAAAGTTATGACAACAGTGAAGTTAAAATACCAACAGTAGTGATCATTAAAATTGCCCATAAAGTTCCCATGCATGCTCATTGAGGAGTAGAATTATAGGCATTTTGTTTAGCAGATAAAGTAGCCCTGTGATGTGGCAATAGGTGCTGTTTACAATGTACTCAATTTGCCAGCTTTCAGAATTTTGCAATTCTTAATTTTTAAAAAACATTCTGTGGCGTTTGCAGTGTGCACAGGAGACATTATTTAATGTTTTTATGTCATACCACATTTCAGATTTGCATAGTTTAAATCACATAGAATGTGACCACATTGTATATGGTACCCAGCACTAAAGATACTCCCTGGAGCTCTCTAGCCGGTGTATCCAGTTGGGCATTTGAGATTCAGAAAGCTTAGAAGGTGTTTTTGTCATGACCCAGGATGGAGGTCCATAAATCTCACTAACCAGTATGCTTGTATGTTGCTGCTGACACATCCATTTGATAGATTTTTGATTTCCTGTCATTTTTGAATAAAACAAATAGCCCTGACATCTGTTTGTTTTTGCCGCTGGCAGTTGGGAGACCCGGCTTGGTAAGGTTTGAGAACATAGCAACATGCCTTCACATCAGGGGGATAAAGACCTCAACTTTAGCTCTGTCTTAACTCCGCTTTGAGCCAGCTGCTGTGGGTGGTTGGACTTAATAAAATGAGGTTCTTGCTTTGTTTGAAGGTTATTAGAGGCAGAAATGCAATTTCTTCAGGAATTATCCAGTAATAGAATTCAAGTGACCCTTAAGAGTTGCTTCAGAAAAGTGGGCAAGTAACTATTGATTGGTGAGGCGTGTTTGTTTTCTCTTGCAGGGGAGCTGTGCTGTGTCTTCTTGTGCCCGAGAATCACTTCTCAGCCACAACACTTCATAGACATAGTTTTCGAAATACAGACCGAAGGATGCAATGTTGGCAGCTTCAAGAAGAGGAGACCTTCCTGCCAAGACATGGATGCACTTCCCTGGAATCCTGCCTCAAAAGTGGCACTCGTGGGATGAGATCTTCTAGCTGGATTTTTATGGCACGGTCTCTTAATGATTTTACAAATAAAGCAAAAAATCCCATAGAAGGTGATATCCACCCTTCTTCTGGATGCCTTGCCAATCGCCTGGTGGTGGTGTCAGGGCAGCCAAGGACAGGCTGGAGGCCTGGGGGATGATGCTTGTGTCCTCATGTTATCAGCATCCTTACTCACAGGGTTCGTGAGCGGCTTCTGGGATAAATAAAGGAGCTGAACCTGGCGCCTGAATCCTAGGTGGTCTGGAGCAGACAGGAGCGCACAAAACCTGTGCTGAGGCGACGTCATATTTATGGTAATGTGTAAGATTCTCAGAGATCAGGAGCATCTGATTTCTACTCATAGGTGCTACATATGTGCCATCAGTGTATCGCTTTGATAATGTAACATGTGAGCTGTGTGATTCGGTCCTCTGAGAGAACATGAGATGGAGAGTGGAAAGGCAGGTTATGATCTTGGCGCCTACTAACTTGGTCTGTGACGTGGAGCAAGTCCTTCTTAACTGCTTTATTTTCACTGGGCAAATGGGGATCGTCAGGCACAGATGTTTGTATCTGTGGATCGTGGTGATGAAATAAGGTAGTTTTGTGTGAGAAGACAGACTGGGGAGGCTGAGACACAGACCCTGTTTGAATCCATGCACTGACACTCACTAGCTCAATGATCATGTACACAATTTTAAATCTTGCTGAAGCTCATTTAAAAAAATTTATAAGTGGGGTTATAGAATTAACTTGGTGAGGTTGTTGGACCGATCTGCGACCATGTCTATAAAGTGCCTAGCATGTAACCTGTTGCATAGAAGTCCAGCAAACAGAGGCTGTTTTTTATTATGCGAAATCATTTTGAAAATGTACTTTCCAAATGTAATGCAAGGTATATTACTGTTTGAAAATGAGATGACAGTAGTTTGCATTTCTCATGATTGGGAGTCAAAATATAAATGCATACTACGTAGCAGAAAGCTTGAAGAGAGGCAGTAATTTGGAATTCATCTTCTTAAGATAAAAGTTGGGCCATTATTGGAAAGTCTTGAGGAAATTGTTCTTTTTTTTTAATATTTGAAAAAGTTTTCCTTCTAGTGCATTGATGAATTTCAAAGCAATTGTATTTTTTTCATACAAGCCTGCCACTGTGAACCTCTTCTTACTATATTTGAGTTATTTGTGCTGCCTGAGTTTTGTCTTTTAGGATAATTTTTCCTCATTTTCTTAGTGTTTCCTTCTTCAGTTGTGACGGGGGGAAAATGAACGGTAGAAACCAGAACACATATTGACCTCCCTTTCCGGTTTGTAAATGGCATTCTGTAGCCTTTTGGAATAATAGCCCATTTCCAAAAATAAGAGATGATACAAATTATCATGGAGGTGAGAGAGAAGAAATTTGTTTGAATGTTGACGTTTGGGCAAACTTAACCCTTCATGCTCAACAGCGTGTGAGTTCTCAGCCTTGGCCGTCATCAGAACCCGCCGGGAACTTCATGCGCTCCTGGTGCCCAGGTTATACCCCAGGCCCGTAAATCAGACTCTCCGGGGAGGGAACGCAGGGATCTGTGTTTTTGAAGTCTTTCAGGGTGATTCCGTCGGGCGGCCAGGGATGAGGATACTACAGTGAATTATAGTATTCTGACATCTGATTTTTTTTTTTCAAAATGCCTCAGGTGGAAAGAATCTTTGTAAGAAAGTTTTTGTTAGAAAGAGTGAAGCACAGAAAGGCCATTTTTTTGCCAGGATTCCTTGAGGGGGTTCAGGGCAGGTGCTCTCATGGATCCGGCAGGTGACCTGGGGGTGGCCCGGGGACTCCCCGGAGCACACGCCTGGCTAACGGTGGGCAGCTGCTCTCTGGCTTCTGCGTGGGGCAGCGATGTGGCTAGTTTTTCTAGTTCTTCCAATTTCCAGTTTTCTGGATACAGAGAGAATTCTTTAAAAAAAAAATCTCCCAGTTTTTACATGTTGGCAGTGAATTCACAACTCACAATTAAAACACTGTGCTGGCCAAAGTAAACACGTTGCAGTGGCTTCCAGCCTCTGCTTCAAGAATGGTGAGGACCGGCCCGAACATCCCAGCCTGTTTGGAATAGATTTGCATTTTCCTATTCTGGGTGTAAGCTGCGTGCCGCCTCTCCTCCAAGACTGCTTTTAGATGTTCCCCCCCCCCACCCCCAAACAGTCCTCCGGACTTGCCCTCCCTCCTCGCCCTCCCTCCTCGCCCTCCCTCCTCATTCTTTTTCCCCCTATCAGGCATCCAGCACTTCAAGCTTCACATATATGGTCTAGAAATCTTACATTCATTTTAAAATTAACTAAGGCTTGTTAGGGTTTATTTTTATGATATGCCAGAATCCTTTTTCTGTGATTTAAAACATTTAGAGGCCCACATTTAACTTTATTATTTAGATTTCAGTATAAGAGATGTCAAAGCAGGAGCATATCCTTAACCAGGTATATTAGGAACAAGTGTGGGACAGGGTTAATTCTCAGACCTGGCCAGTGTCTCTCTGACTCATTTGCTGAGCCTCTGCTTCAAGGTGATGGTTTACTCTAGTGGTCCCCAGACTTGACTTGTACCATAAATCCTTGGGGGGTGTGCTAAATGGCAGGTTCCTGGATCTGCACCAGAGATTCTGGCTTGTGAAATTTTGGGTCTCAGGGAATAGTACTTTAAAAAACAAGTTCACCAGGAGATTTGGTCGTGCTGTTCCACCAACTGTATTTTGAGAAACACTGCTTTAGGGCAGGTGTTTTTTGGCCTCTGAGTCTCCTATCATACAAGATTTTGTGTTTTTGCAAAATCAATACAATTAATCACTCAGGACACAAAACAAAGTTCTTATGCAGAGAGAAGCTGACTTAAGCTATCCCTGTTCGATTGTGGTGCTTTTATTACTGCGAGAGGCTTTTATGTTTTCAATCACAGGTGGATAAAAAAGGTGCTATATTCTTTTTATATAAATTGCTTTGTGTATTTTATAAGCAGTATATGTGTAATAACATCCCATCTATCAGACATTGTGAGGTGCGTGGCAGAGAGAACTCAAGGTTACTTTGTTTTGCTTTATTTCAACCATTTGCATGCCACTCTTAATTCGGTATACCTTTCCTTGCTCTTGCAAACCTAATCTACTGAAGATAATAAAATCTTTTCAGGGTTGTCTTGTATGTTTTTAATTCTTTCAGGTCTTATTTAGTTTTGTTAAAGCCCCTATACTGAATGGCTCCGTTCATTGAGTTCCTAGTAGTTTTGATAGTTTTTCTTTTCCCTCACTGTTCTCTGTCGTTTCTCTCTGATATCATTCTCCCTGCCTCTAGGAGTTTTCCTCTCATGTGCTATATGGGGTGGGAAATTTTGAATGTTGACATTGGGATAAACTTACATGTAATTGCATACTCTATGTCAAATTACAGTGAACAGGATGTGAGTGAGGGTTCGAGAGGCTTTTTCACCACTAAAATGAATGAATGTTGCTGTATTGACGTGGTGACTTGATTTTTGTGGCTCTTCTACTTCCTCTCATTTTACTTCCTGATCCTCAGCCACAGTTGTTATTAGGTCTGTGACCTCAGGATAAATGAGATGTTGCTACAAATGATTTCTTTTGAACCATAAACCATTGTCCTCCCCAATCGTGCTAGTGTTTTTACAGTTCTAAAATGTGAAACATAGCTACAAATTCAAGTGGACATTTCTCAGGCCAAGTGTGCAGGATGAAGTGTTTTTGATTCAGTGTTTCTATGATTTAGAGCTATAAATTAGTTGTATACTGATGACATTCAATCCTGCAGTCATTCTGAAATAAAGGTGTTACAACAATATTTATGCATGAATTTTAATTTCTTGGGGGTATGAGATCACTGAGTGGAGCTTGTGTTTATCATTTGTAGGAAAGATCCCCATTCTTTTCAGTAGCCCCAGATGAGCCCCACCTTATGGTGTTAGCTCCCCACCTTCCCAAAGTGGGCCATTAAAGTTTCTCCCAGAAATAAACAGTGGCCATTCTCACTGGGTGGCCTGAGTGGGCCATGTGCTTGTAGAACAAAGGACTGGGGTCTCCAGAGGAGAAGAAATGAAGCATGGCACAAAAGTAGCATGAAGTCAGGTGGTCCCAGGAGGGAGGGAGAGACAGAGCAGCGGCTTGTTGACCTGTGAGGCTACGGTGTTGCCATGAGACTTGCCTTTATTCTTTCACTTGCCCCCCTTTTCCCTTGAATGTATTAGAATGGGTTTCTGTGCCTTGTTTCCAAAATGCCTTGTCCAAGCCTATTGATGCCTTTCTTTTGCTAGACCCTGGGTGCCTTGAGGGGTAGAGTCCTTAGATCAACCACCATTTACTGAGCACCTTCTGTGTGCAAGAGAACAACAGGAACTGTCTTCTCTTTTGACTTGGTCCCTTGTGTTTCCAGAAGGCTTATATCCTGATTCTGCTGACAGATGACAATAGTAGACACCAACTGATGGTAAGACTGGACACAACTACCTCTTGGGTAAGTCAAACGGTGATTGCTTATTTGAAGGATGCAGAAAAAGCACAGGATGCACAGTGGAGAGATCAGCACAAAAATGTGTAGCCCCGTGGCCCTGAAGCCTCGCCAGCAGGTTGTACAGTTGTGGGCAATCATGCCTGAATGAGTGAGGGGCACGTCATGCCTTTTGGAAGATAGCTGGTTCTCCTTAGGCCAGTCTTACATACAGAAGGGTAGAGATGCCCTGCGTGAGATGCCTCCCCATCTGAGCAACATGGAACTTTGTAGAGCACAGGGATCACAGAATGTAGGATATTAAACTTTATTGTCTTTTACTTTCAGACTGTTCTGACTATTACAGCCTGGTCGGTGTGCACTCCTGAATTTAGGGTTGCAGAATCAGCCTAGTGTTTCCCTGCGGCCTGTGTGGGCATGCTAACTAGTGCGGGCTAATCCTGCAAACCTCAGGACCTAACTAACACAGCCTTGGATAGATTGAGGCAGGTAGAGAGGTAGAGTCCCAAGAAGAATGGCAAACCCAGTGTGATGGAGACAGAATAGAAATTAAGTTAACCAATAGAAAGAATTTATAGGAATTTAAAATGCAGTATTTAATGTGCAAATGCAGTGTTTCTTGCATACCTTGAGTGCCAGCTGAAACCCGCTTGAGAACTTTGAAAAATACTGGTGCCTGGTTCCAACGCCAGGGATTCTAGGTTGCAGCCCTGGCTTCAGTCTTGCATCAAGCTCCCCAGGTGGTCCTGAAGCCATGGGCGACAGTTCGTACCAACTTCCAAAGTGATGTCTGTTCTCGTGTACTTGGGAACCCTTAAGAAGCTAGCTGGAGGAGGGAGCTACAGTATGAGACCTCTCTAGTGTTTTGCCTCAAGTCCTTTGGAAAAATATAATTCACTCTCTAAGAAAAAAGTGCTCCAGTGTCTCTTAAATGCTAATAGAAGAAAAGAAATCCTAAAAATAGTCTAGCATGTACAGCCTGCTTTCTTATTTATGATCAAAAGTTTGAGTTTTGTTGGAACAAAATCCCATCTGAAAAAAGGATCCCATAGTAACTCAAGACCTTAAGGGTTAACTGGAGTAACTGCACTGCAGGACCTTAAGATGTAGCCATCCGAGGTAGGGACCAGCATGGCAGGGAGAAAATAGCGGCCACCATCCTGTTAAATTAAACTCCACGGAGCTCTTCTCCAGCATTCTCAGAGAAGGTTAGAGCTGTTTGGTGCCTGCCATCTGTCAGGCTGCTGATGGACTCATCGCTGCTTTGTGCTGGTGCCAGGATGAACTTTAATATCTGAGGACAAAGGAGAAAATGCTAACTGTTCATCTGTATGTTTTTGTTTTCCCATTTCGAGTTTAGGTGTCTCCCTAAATTCCAAAGTCCGTCAGTTGTTCGGACTTTGAAATTACTGCGTGCCAGTTTCTTTAGAGGTTTAGAGGAAATTATTTTCTGGACTCGAGTTCCTTTGTGATCTGTGTTTGTTTAAGGATGTAGTCATCAGTCTGGATAAAACCAAATCACTGTTGTCAATCAGCCAGAAAAAAAAAATTTCCCTGGTCCCCATATCAGGAGGTTTACAAAAAGCAGCCAAAAATAATTTGATGAGTGAATTACCCCCAGAATATAGCTATTGTAAATGGAAACAGGGTGTGGGGGAGGAGAGGGGAAAGGAAGGGGGAAACCCCACCACGGGTGTGCACCTGTCACTGATGAGGTCAGGGTGACTATGGGCATGCTTGTCTGATTCTTCTTTTCACAAATGACGTTCCAGAGAAACGGGGAGGCAGCCTGGCGGTTGAGAGCCTCCGTTCATGTCTTCCTTTTTTTTTCCCCCTGAACATGTCCATAGATACAGCAGAAAAAAGTTCAGGGCAGCTACTCTGCTCGTATCCTGGTGATGAGATCTAAAGCCTTTGGAAAACTTGGAGTCATGTCTGAGGAACTAGATGGCTACAGTTTTTAATTACAGTTTAAAATTGGATTAAACGATGCATCAGATTACAGTTGGAACTGTTCCAGCATGGGAAGGAGTCTTTTTGTATGTGTGAAGTTAGAAGCTAGCATTATAACTTGTTTCCTTAGGTGTTAATTGTTCTATCAAATACTAGCAGAACCATTTCTTCCTGGAAAAAATAAATAGTAACAATATTTTTGGGCCTTTTTAAAGGCAAGGAATTTGCAGAGAAGAACTGGGAAAGAGCAAGGTGTCAGCCAGGCATTCATTTTACCCCGATCTGCTTCTGAAACCTCTTCCTGGGGAGTGTCACCTGCAACTCAAAATAGGGTATTGTACCCTTGGGAACACATAGTCCCTCTGTGAGGGATGTGTGAAGCCACTAGATAGATGAGCATTCATTTTTCTCAAAGATTTGTGGGGAAAACATTATTTTTATATCACATATAACTTGGTGGAATGTAAAATTGGAATGGACCCTTAATTGCTTCAAAAAATGAGGCTTAAAAGGCACTTTGCTTGGAGCCCTGCTTAGCGTGCTGCTTGGTACATAGCAGGTGTTGTATTAGGTTGAATTTAACAGAAATACCAAAGAAGGGCAGTTACCTACACTTCAGCCTGACACAGGCACTTGCAATGACTACATCTGAAGCGCTCCAGGGCTTGGTTCTTTGGGAGGGAGTCAGGTCTTTCTCTGGAAAAGCTAGAGAAACCCTGATGTAGGTCACCCCCAATCCCTGGGACTCTCAAAATTCCCATGTTCCTCAGAGTTGGCCTCACATCCTAGAGCATGGCCTTTGCCTGCAAATATCTTGTAATACACAACGGCAGACATCCAGTCAACTTGAGCAAGCCACCAGCGGCATCACGGCTGAGTTAAGGTAGAGCTCTCAGTTGTTGAGAAGGCAGTACCTAGGTATGAAGAGCATTTATTGAATACTAATATTAAATTATTTTTCTTTGTAAGATTTATTTTTTGGGCGGCCAGTCATGTTTTTTGTTCGGAGAAAACACTAGTCAGGAAAATTGTATTTGTCAATAGAATGTTCGTAATGTACTGTTTTTGCCTAAATGGAGGCAGTTCAGATACACCTACATACTGCAGCTTTCTCTGACCAGTCTGTCTGCAATGTTTCATTCAGGGTGCTTGTTAAAATCAATGGGAAGGGGTATAATTAGTCTTGATGGGAAAAATAACAAATGCAAGGAAAAAATTAATGAAGCAGTGTTTTGATTCTTGATCCTTGTAATTATAATGGAGCTATAGTGAAGCTCTTGCCATTTCCAATAACAAACCTCTTTTCTGGTTGCATTCTCTTGGATATATTTTAACTGTCATCTAGATGGAAATTGTATGGCAACTACCAGCAGGAATAACCTTTATTTTTATTTACAAAACACATATATTTCTACTGCGAGTGTCCACTATGATCATACCCCAACTACTTTGTTGAAGTGGCATATCCTGGCCAGATCTGAATTCCCTGCCACAAAAGTAAAATTTAACAGTGAATTTGGTAATAGATTATGATTAAAATACAAGAAATCTGAGCATCTGATTTGATTCGAATACAGCCCAGAAGCCTAAACAGGAATCCTGGCTATGCTGTGTCCTAGCTGTGTATAGAAGCTCTCAGGACTTCGTTTTCCTCATAAGAGATGGAGTATATAAAATAGGCCCTCGTATGAGAGGGTCTATTTTGCAGGGTTGTTGAAAGGATTAAATCAATTCAAGACATGGAAAAACACTTGAAACAGTGCCTGGCGCATAGCTAACACTCAGCAATCTCTGGAAGAGATTATGTTGAGTTAAGTTGTTCATTTCCTTAAACATTTGGTAGAATTCTCCAGGGAAACCACCTTAGGTCTGAAGATTTCTGATTGGGGGAAGATTATTAATTACAAATGTGATTTCTTAAGTAGCTGTAAGGGTATTCAAATATTCTATTTTGGGTGAGTTATGGTAGTTTGTGTTTTTTGAGGAACTGGTCTTTTTTCTTTAAATTGTCACATTTTAATGTGTTGAGTTGTTCATAGTATTTGCATTTTATCCTTTTGATGTCTATCTAGTCTTTAATGATATGCTCTATTTTATTCCTGATATTGGTTATTTATGTCTTCTCTTTTTCCTTTGCCAGTCTGCTAGATGTTTGTCAATTTTATTGATCTTTTCAAAGAACCAGCTCTTTGTTTCTTTGATTTTCTCTATTGCTTTTCAAGTGTATTTTATGGATTTCTGCTCTTTATTATTTCTTTCTCTGCTTGCTTTGGGTTTATTTTTTTCTTTTTATGTCTTAGATTATTGTTTTAAGACTTTTCCACTTTTCTAATGTATACATTTAGCACTATAAATTTCCCTCCTAGCACCGCTTTGTGTCCCACAAATTTTAATATGGTATATTTTCATTTTCACTCAGTTTCAATGTATTTTTTTAAATATCCCCTTAAGACTTCTCTTTGACCCATGGATTATGTAGTGTGCTGTTTAGTTTCCAATTGTTTGGAGATTTTCCTGCTGACTTTCTGCCACTGACTTTAGTTTGATTTCAGTGTGGCTGGAGAACACACCCTGTATGTTTTCAGTCCTTTAAATCCACTGAGATTTGTTTTCTGTACCAGGATGTTTAATCTATCTTGGTATACATTTTGTGGAAACTTGAAAAGAATGAGCATTCTTCTGTTGTTTGGTGGAGTGTTTTTCAAATGTGGATAGATCCTGTTTATTGGTAGTGTAGAAATCTTTTGTGTTTTATTGGATGTTCTCCTTGGTTGTGCTATCAATTGTTGAGAGAAGAGTATCGAGATCTTCAGCTACAATTGTGGATTTGTCTAGTTCTCTTTTTATTTATGTTGATTTCCTGCTTCATATATTTACAGCTCTGTTGTTTAGGGCATATATATTTAGGATTGCTATGTCTTCCTTTTGGGTCAATCCTTTTATCCTTGTATAATGTCCCTCTCTGTCCCTGGTAATTCTCTTTGCCATGAAGTCTCCTTTAGCTGGAGTGCTTGTATTTCTTATTGTTAATATTTGTGTGATATTTATTTTTCAATCCTTTTACTTTTAATGTGCCTATATTGTTTTGTTTGAAGTGAGTTTCTTGTAAATAGCATATAGTTGGGTCATATTTTAATCCATTCTGCCAGTTGCTGACTTGTTGATTTAGGTCACTTACATTTGATGAAATTATTGATACAGTAGGGTGTAAACCTTCCATTTTATTTTTTATTTCTGCTTTTCTGTTTTTTTTCTTCCTTTGGGTTAGTCAAACACATTTTAGAATACATATATACACACACATATATAAGTCATAACACTAATTGTAAGCATGCTTGCAACAGTCTTCTGGTGTTATAATTTTACCAGTTTGAGTGAAGTGTAAACCTTACTCTCCTTTACATTCCTACCTTTTTGTATTTATAATTAATTACCTTAAATATTTCTTCCATATGTAGTTAGAATAATATCAGTGTTATAGTTTTTGCTTGACCATCAAATATAATTTAAAAGACTCAATAGGAGAAGGAAAGTTTACTATATTGCCCATATTTTATTTACCATGTTTTTTTTCCTTCCTGATGTTCTGAGATTTCTTTTTTTATCATTGTTTTTCTGTTTAGAGAACCTACTTTAGCTATTCTTTTAGGATGGAATTGTGGGAAACTAATTGTCTTAGTTTTTCATTATCTTAAAATGTCTGGATTTCCCCTTACTTCCTTATGGATATTTTCACAGGATATATAGGATTCTGGGTTGACAGTTCCTCCAGCACTGAAAAATGTGCCGCCTCGTGTGGCCTCCATGGCTTCTGATGAGAAATCCACTGTTTGTCTCTAGGAAAGGCATCCTTTTCCTCTTAGCACTTTCAGGATTTTTTTTTTTTTGTCTTTAGTTTCTTAAAGTTTGGCTGTGATGTACTTTGTGAATTTTTCTAATGTGTTTGAGGTTTACATTCATCTATAGATTCATGTCTTTTGCTAAATTTGGGAAGTTTTCAGTCATTTCTTCAAGTAGGCTTTTAGCCCCAGCCTCTTTCTTCTTTCCTAGAACTATGAGGATGGGAATGTCAGACCTTTTGTCATGGTTGCCTCGGTCCCTGAAGCTCTGTTTATGGTTTTTTCTTCAGTCTCTTTTATGTAGGTTGGGTAATCTCTGTTACCATCTCTCTCCGTTTACCAATTCTTTCTCTGTCTCCTCCATTCTCCTTTTGAACTTATCCCTTGAGGCATTTTGCTTTATTTTTTTTATAGTTATAATTTTTCCATTTGGCTCTTTTTTCTGCTTCTACTTCTTTTCTTAGACTCCCTGTTTTGTCATTTGTTTTGAACATGTTTGTAATTGCTCACGGAAGCACTTTTGTGATAACTGCTTAAAAATAAATTTGCCAGATAATTCTCATGTCTCTTTCATCTTGGCGTCGGCGTCTATTGATTGTCTTTTGCTTTCAGTTTGAGATCTTTCTTGAGTTCTTGATATGATGAATGACTTTTTGATTGAAACCTGGGCATTTTGGGCATGATGTTATGAGACTCTGGATCTTATTTAGATAGTCTGTTTTAACTGGCTTTTTGTGATACCAAAGGGGAAGGGTGGGTCCTGCCTCATTACTGCCACATGGGGGTGAAAGTTCTCCACTCGGCCTCCCCTGAGGGGAGGAGAGACCCTGTTACAACTAGGTGGGAGTGAGGATTTTGACCCCCTACGAGGCCTCCCTGATACCTTCCTGGCGATGGGTAAGAGTCCTCGTTACCACTCCCCACCTGTTCTCCACTGATCCTATAGGATTGGTGAGTGTCCTAATTCCCTACTACACCTCCCAGGACACCACCTCGTGGGGATGGAAAGAAGTTCCTCCTTCCTGCCGGTTGGAGGTGGAGACCCAGTCTCCTCAAAGAACCTCTGCTGGGAGAGGCTGTTCCTTTCCACTTCGTGGGGATGAAAGTCCCAGCTTCTGTGTCAGTCTTTCCTGAACCTGGCCTGGCAGGGGGACTGGGAAGCCTTATTAAGACCCAGTGGGAGTGGAGGTCTCTGCTCCTTACTTGGCCTTTGCTGATATGAGTTAAGGCAGAAGCTGTAGTTTTTTTCTATGGTATTTGGCTGGAGTACAGAGATTATCTTCTAAATGTTTTTGGTCTTGCAAGGCTGCTCCTTTCCTGGTGCTCTGCCTAGAGAGCAGGATTTTGTTCTTATTTTTTTTCTGTGCCTATTGGTATTTTCAGGTTTCTGGTTTCTCCAGCCCTCAGTGTGGGATGTGTGAAACAAGAAGGAGACCAGGAAGCTTACTACAGTACTGTTCTTTGGTCTCAAGTTTCCGAGATGGGATGCCTTCTTCACTCCCACCATGGACTTTTTAGAAGCACAAAGGCTTTGGGTTCCTCTACTTATGCCCCATCTTTCTTCCAAGTCTTAGTTGAAGTGTCTTCTGGGAATGTCCCTGTGAGTCTGCACAGAAGGCTGGGTCTCCCATTACACTCTCCCCTAGCACACTGCCCTTCTCCTCGTGATAACCTCGCTCAGTGTCTGTCTCCTCCATTTGACTTTAAGATCTTTGAGGACCAGGATTGGTCTCAACTTGAATAAATGAGTAACACCATCATTTATAATGAAGAAATTGGAATAGGTGAACTTCAAGATCCCCCATCGATGGAGCCCGGACAGGAGTACCGCCATCCCCGAGAGACCTAGGTTTCATCTCACTCAGGCCACAAGCATTTTCCGGAGGACACATCAACAAGCCACAAGCCCTTTCCCTGATCTGTCCCCTCAAAAGCCTGCCAAAAAACCCTCCATAAAAAGTTTCTTAGCCTGTAAGACAGGCCTTCTTTGTTCTGCCTGCCAGAACAGAGGGGTCCCTCTCAGGTTTAGCAATGAACCTGCTTGGACTGTTGAGTTCGTGTCCCCTCTTTTCCTTTTATGCATCTCTCCCTGTTTTTTTTTTCTCTTTCTCTCTCCTCCTCCCCCAAATAATTTTCAAAATAGAATCATACTTGAAATCCCCTCTGTGCCCTGCCAATATTAGGTTTTGTCATAAAAACAAAATCAGAATTCTGGTTATCTGTTAGATGAATAATGACATCTGATTTTGGTTTTATTTTGCATTTGATTGAATACCAGGTAAGTTTATTTATCCTGTCAGTAAATATTGAGCATCTACTATGTTCTAAGCTCTGTGGGGGGCTCTAGAGATAGAATTGTTCACAAAACAAACTCTGGGATCTCATGGAACTTGCAGTTGAGTTTTTTTTTCATATTATTGATCATTCATATATTTTTTTGTGAATTTCCTCTCTCCAGCACTTGCTCATCCACCTGTCGCCCTCTCCTCCTTTGCTCCTTTGTTCATGCTCAGGAGTGTGAGAGATGTAAATGTGACATTAACACACTTCTTTTCATGATTTACTTAGCGTCTATTCTGCCTCACAAGTTCATACATTCAAACAGAAATATTTTTCTCAAAAAGCAGGTCTGAGTAGCCCATGCATCACTTATTGCTTGTACTATAAAGAACTTGAGGAAAACTTATTTTAAAACAATAAAGGCCTAAGTACTTGTGATTTTTGGCATTTTGTTTCTGTAATAAATGTGTGGCCTCACTATATGGCAAGTTAAATACCATATGTAGGAAAAGGGAACTGAGCAGTTGGACTTAATGAAACCATTTCTCAAGAACCAGTTGCAGTGTTATGTCTAATTGCAAAGGAACTTATCTGGACTTTAGTTCCTCATCTTGTTTTATTTTAAAATGGTACTTGATTTTCATTTCCTAGACATCAGAGGCAGTGATGAGAGGTCCTGGGTGACAAACCGCTAACATCAGTAAGATTTTAAACAAAAACCAGCCTTTGTGTGATGAGCTAAAACTCTGCTCACTTCAGAGGGAGCCCTGAGTGAGATTTCCTTATTCTCATGCCGGTTGGTCATGCTCGTCGTCCATTTCACTTATTTCACACAGAATTGTAATTTCTCAGATCTGTAGAGGACATTTTATTTACTAAGCACTGCCATATCCATTATCACACTTAATCCCTGTGAAGCTAGTAGGAGGCGATTCACAGGTGGAACTGAAGGGGACCAGTGGGTGCCTGACTTGTCCAAGAGCTCACGGCTGGTAAGTGGATGAACTGGTGTCATTGTGTGCCCACATATTAATCAAACCTCAAATGAAATTTCATAACAACACTACCTAATACTAGATACATCAAAGAGAAATGCCTATATATCCTTTGATTTATATTTTCCAATGACAAACTGTTATTTACACCATGTCATACCATTTTTATGTGCTTTTTTTGCCCTCTTTCTCTGAAGTGACATAAACTCCATTTTGACTCACTTGATGTGTTTCTGAGTGCATTTGTAAACACATCTTGTGAAAAGTCCTTCATTCAGTTCCTTTAAAATTACTCTGTTTTATTATTCTATTTCTTGCTGTGATCTTGACTACTATAGTGATAGAGCTAGAACTGGTTAAGCTAACTGTAGTTTTTCTCATCCATAAAATGAGATGTTTGGGTTAGAAATTGGGAAATGTAGAAACTCAGGTTTGGAAGGGACCTTACGGCCTGGGGTTTTGGATCTGCTGGCTGGTAAGTTTGCCATTTTCTGGCTATGTGGTCTGAGAAAAGTTATTTGAGCATTTCAGTTTCCTCATTGGTGAATTATAATTGAAAATGGCATCTCTTTACAGACTTGTAAAATGATTAGCACAGTGCCTGGCATATAGTGACCACTCAAAAAAAAACAAAAACCTAACCACTAACATAGATGCCTTTTTTCTGTATTAAGAGATTGGTTGGCTGGATTAATGAATGATCTCCATTTTTCCATAAACCAGGCCAATTGATGGCCAAAGAATCCTGAATTATCACTACTAGCGTACCTTACTCATTTGCTTGTAGACTTTTGGTCTCAAAAGTTGAATTCCATGTTTTGCAAGGGTTACTTGCATTTATTCCCAAATCAGTTTTTACCCATTTCATTTATAATTATTCATTTTAGTTAGCTATTATGTAAACTGGTGTATTAGTTTCCTATTGTTGCTTTAACAAATAACCACAGACCTACAAATTCATTATCTTACTAGAGGTCAGTCTGAAGTGGGTTTTGCTGGACTGAAATCAAGGTGCTGGCAGGGCTGCGTTCCTTCCTGAAGTTCTAAGGAAGGGTCTGTTCCCTTGCCTTTCCCAGCTTCTCAAGGCTGCCTACATTCCTTGGCTTGCAGCTGGCTCCTTTCTCTGTCTTCACAGCCACTGGCAGAGTATTTGGAAATGACTCTCCTCCTCTCTTTTTTACAAAACACCAGTGATTACACTGGACCCACCGGATAATCCTCCACACCCCATTTCAAGATCTCTAATCATATCTGCAAAGTCGCTTTTGCCCTGTAAAGAAACATATTCATAGGTTCTGAGGATTAGAGCATGGACATTTTGGGGGGACCATATTTCTTCCTACTACAGCTGTTGACATTTGAGAGGAGAGAGAGAGATATTTTTATGAAAACTAGTTTCTTTGAAAATGACCCAAATTGAAATAAAAGTTGCTTTTGAATTAGATATGAGTTAGATAACTATAAAATGTTGGGAAAAATGTGAAAGTCAAGAAGGATTCGGCACTCAGGTGGCTTCAGAAGTGTCTGTGTTCTTGCTGAATTTAGAGAAGCACGTGGGAAATCAGAATGCACTATGGTTTTGATTTGGAAGAAATATAATGCAGAAATCTAGTCAATGGACTCATTCACAAAAAAAAGTTCTTGGCTCTGTACCAGAAGACTGGCAAAGGCAATACATGTATATTTATATAAGTTGACATAAAAAAATTTAAATGTATGAGTACTGTTTTTTAAAAATGTTTTCCCACTTTAAGATAAAAATTCTCACTTTCTTGGTTAACCAGCCAACTCTCAATCCCAACTGTGTCAGATAAAAAGTTGTCTATTTCCTTACTTAACCAACCCACATCCCATTCCCATCCCTTTTGTTCTGAGGTTATTCTTCCCGAGCTCAGAAGTTCTTGACATTTCGGTGGGACTCTTGGACCTCCTTGAGAATTTGATTAGAGCTAAGGCTGACCTCGAAAAACACCCATACACAATTTCTTCTTTCTTTTCTTTTTCCTTGGGTACAAAGAGTTATTATACTCTGCACTTCTCAGTCCACTACTATTTTCAGTCTGAACAGAGCCATCCCATATTGTAGTTTAATTTTTTATTTTATCTTATTTTCACCTTTGCCTCTCATCCCCATTTGCATCCTCACTCTGGACACTCTTCCCCATCGATATCTACCCTAATTTGTTTAATACTTATTCTTGGATAGCTATGCTTTTTATTGGAAGAGAAATAGTATTGTTTTGCATACTTAGTATTTCACATACAATTTCATGTGAATTTATGTGTCTTTCGAAGGCTGTTCTTGGACATTAGGACGTCTTTGGGTCCCAGATTAGGAACCTTTTCCTTAATCTACACTATTCATTACAGTAGCCACTAGCTTCATGTGACCATTTAAATTCAAATTTAAGATGATATAAAATGAAAATTAGCTTTCTCAGTCACAGTAGCCCCATTTCAAGTGCTCAGGACCCGCTGTGACGTGTGGCCGCTACTGGACAGCACTTCTCTAAATGCTCTGTGAGAACTCTCCCAGCTCTAATTCTGAGGATTATTCTAGCTGGAAACATTTTCTTTAACTGGCATGCCTTTGTCCTTGTGTGGAATAACTCACTCTTCAAAATTGTTTGAGAGAAACTCCCTGATAAAGCAGATGGGAAAGAGGCTCAGGACATGGGAACTCTAATGGCTGTAGACCCAGCAAGTTAGGGGACTTCAAATATGCCCCTACCCTGGTGCCCTCTGGAGGAGTTCCACATGGACACATACTGTAATCTTTAAGGTCATACTTATAATCCCTCATGTTTATATATAACACTTTATAATTTGAAAACAGGTTCATTTGTAGTTGTCTTGAGTTGATAGAGTTATTGTTGTGGCCATTGGTTGAGCATGGGATGTCCAGACAGGTAAGAAAATACAAAGGTTGATATACAACAGGTTTTTACTTTCCTCACTGAGCCACCTTTCAGTATACTGAGGAGGTCATTCAGAAGCTTATACTTTGTTCTCTTTCTCTCCTTGCCACCCTTCAGGGTTCTGGTTCCCTCCTGGAACCAGGGACATGGAGTCCTCCATTCGGGTTCCTGCTGAGATGAAAGATAGACCCTTATGGCCTTGACCCCCTTTTACAGAAGAAGGCTCAGGTACTTAGATCCTTCAGAACAGAGATAGACAAACCCTTCTCTTTGCTAAATTTGACAGTTTCATAGCCTAATTTCAATGGGAGTGAGGGGTAGAAGGAACAAAGTGAGACAAGGAAGAGAGAAGTGGCCTGCCATCTATTATAACCTTATCTTCTGTTAAAGACACAGGCTGAGAATGGTCAGTGTCACACATAGGATTAGTCAGTAGTGAGTCTGCTTCAAATCCTGTTCTCCCATGTCATATTCTTAACACTTTGGGATAAAGAATTCTACGGTGCCTAGGCCATTTCGATGTATGACTGTCTCCGTGATATAGTGGACTCACTGAAGAGCAGTCAGCATACATCTTAGTCACTCATGAACAGAGAGGCATTGTGGCTGGAAAGAGCAGTTGCTATGAGCATTTGCCATGATCAATAGATATCAGTAAATCAATAACTGGATGCTTGTGTTCAAAATTAGATATGCCTTAAAAAACTCTGATAGCTCCCAAATTTATAGCAGATGATTTCCCCTATGAAACCTAAGTATACTTAATGAGCATTAGCACATTTGCAACAAAAGGGAACAGCGAAGTTGTGATGAGGTTTGATGTGATGCGGTGGTTGGGCGGTTATCCCGGATCGTTCACAGATAAGATACTTGCTTTGGTAACTCTATCTGTGCAGAGTGTGCGGTTCGTTAATGTGTGGTTCAAATTCATGCCTCGGTATGACGTGCCTGTCTACACTATGACTATAACCTTGTCTTGGATCTTTATGTCACTCACAAATAGTCAAAACTACCTTAGTTTGGCATTCTGAGAATGTGCTAGTCATTCACGCTGTTCATGAAATGTGACTGCACCTACCTTTGGCCTCTGATAGAATCGCAATTCTCTTCTCTTTCAAATTGGCCATGACCACGTGAATTGCTTTGGCCTGTGGACTGTTCCTGGCAGGGACAGGGGTCACTTCCAGAAAGAAGCCTTAAGAGTCAATGTCCAATGTGTGGGGGTGGGAAAAGCTCCCACATATTTGGGAGAAAACCTAAGTCTGACAACTTGATAGATACCTGGCGGGGTGGGAAGCTGTCCTGTGGAAAGCTACAGGTGGTGTGAACACTGGGCCATGGTGCAGAACAGCTACAGCAGACTCTGCAGGTGGGTGTCGCCGGTCTGGACCTTCCTTTCTGGGCCCCACAGTGGGATCCAGCTCCCTGGTCCTGCACACAGTCTTCAGGGGACAAACTTGTATATATCAGTTCACCTGCTTATTGATCTATCGATCTATCTAATCTACCCACCTATCTACCTATCCACCCATCCACGCATCCATCTTCAGAAATGGAGATTCTGGTGCATGTTGACCATGACTGCCTTAAAATTCCTCTTAGCTTGACCAAACTTGAGAAAAGTAGCTTTCTGATTGTGGACCCCTGACCTTCCTTTGGCTTGAGCATTTACTTTGGGAAACGTATAATTATATCTTTATTAAGGACCTGTGAGTCATCTCTTTGAAGTGTAATCATGGAAGGAGATAGTGTCTCTATCTCTGAGTCTGTGGGGCATAGAAGCCTAACTTTGAAAAGTGACAGTTAGCAAACACAGGTGACGTAATTGCACTGACCAACCTCCCCACTAATGTCCTCTAGTACTTTTCCATTAGCTTGCGCCAGCGTTTAAAAATTCTCCTGCCTTTCATTTCAGCAGAATTGAGTTCAGTCTCTTCTCTCATTGAGCTTTTTAATAAGTGCCCATCCAGTGAATTCTGCTTTAATAGTGTACATATATTGAATTTCATTAAGTAGTGCCAGATTGGTACAGGGAATGACTGTACTGGTTTATACATCCATATGTATCTATTAGCAATGCATAAGGGTTCCTATATCCGTACATTTCTACCAGTTGCCTGCCTCCAGCAGAGAAAATGTCTCAAAATTATTTAGAATTCTTATGTTTGTGAGTTTTATAGGGTTAAGTGATATTGTTTTTTAAATTTTCATTCTCAAATTAGCAATAATTCTGAGCATCTTATTATATGTGTGATTGCATTTGGAGTTTCCTCCTCTGTATATGTCTGTTCATGGCCATGGTCTTTTTTTCTATTAGGGTGGTTGTTTTTTTTTGTGTTGCATTGCAGAAATTTGTTCTACATTCAGTCAAGGCCTTGTGAATTTTTGACATTCCAAATACCTTCTCCCATGTTTTCAACCACGTGTGAACTTTCCATATTGTCACCTGTCAAACAAATTCACATTAAAAAAACTATTTTGAACCTCAAACTTCATTTTTTTGCAGTAAAGTTGCAAAAGTAATACATAAGAATACATAAGTAAATATATTATTTACTCACTCATTAATTTTAATATTTTGCTCCATTTGCTTCTCTCTACACACACACACACATCCATAATTATATTTTTAAAGAACCATTTGCAAATAAGTTTCAGACAATATATTTCTTCACTGCTAGTTATTTTAGTGTGTGTTTCCTAAGAACAAGAACAAGTTATTACCAGAATACAAGCATGAAATCAGGAAATTTAATACTGATTCAATATTATTATCTAATCTACTATCCAAGTTCAAATTTTGCCAGTTGTCTTGATACTGAGTTCATAGCTAATTTTCCCTCCAATCCAGGATTCTGCCTGTCACATCTTTTATTTCCTCTCCTTTCTACCCCTCAGGATTCTTCATCTTTCCTTCTCTTAACATTTTATTTTATAGATTGTACCCACATTTGAGTTTGTGTGATGTTTTTTCATGATTATGAATTTTTTTTCGGAAACACTACAAAGGTGGTATCTTATTCTCAGGGCATCATGTCGAGAGGCATATGATATCAATTTATACCATTACTGAAGGTATTAACTTTGGTCACTTATTTAAGGAGAACCTGCTAATGACCATTTTTCCCTTTGTAATTAACTACTTTCACATAGATGCTTTGTGACTATGGAAATATAAATATATCTGCACTTTGCATTTGTCACATCAATATATGCTAAACTCACTGTATTAGCTCATAGAGAACTCTTTTATTCTTTATTAAAAAACACTCCATTGTGTATGTATAATTTATTCTACCTATCTCCTATATATAGACATTTGTGTTATATCCAATATTTTGTATTTCCAAATAATGCTGCAATGGATAACCTAATGCAAATGTATTTTCTTTTTGTTAGAGGTGTATTGTCAGGGTAAATTCCTACAACCAGGATCGCTGAAGTAAAAGGAAATGCATATGTAATTTTATTAGGGATTCCCCAGTATAAGGGTTATATCATTTGCATTCCCACCAGCAATGAAAGAGAGTGGCTCATAGACTTGCCAGCACTATATGTTGCCAAGTGTCTAAACGTTTTGCCAACCTGATAGTAGAGAAATGGTATCTCAGCATAATTTTCTTTGTTTTTCTCGTATTGTGAGTAAAACTGAGATAGTTCCATATGACTAAGGACCATTGTATATCTTTTTTTTATGAATTGTTTGTGCCTGTAACTCATAGTTCTATTGACGTTTTGGTCAATTTTTTCCCCTTTAAGAGTTTTTAAGCATATTAAGGATAATATTTTTTATCTGTAATACATAGTGATGCAAACACTTTTTCCCCAATTTTGTCATTTCACTTTGGTTGTGTTAGTTTTTTTTCATGAAAAATTTTTGATTTTTAAATTTAAGTTTTAATTAATTTTTAATCTTTTTTCATAGTCAAATTTATCTTTAAAATTTTTTCCAACTGGATTTTAAGTCCAACAGAGACATGTCTTATACCCAGGCTATAGATCAATTCAACCATGTTTTCTCCTAGTACTTAACTTGAATGGCTTTATTTTTTACATTTAGATCTATGTACCTCGGAGTTTATTTTTTTACATATAAGAGAGAGCTGCAGCTAATTATATTTCTTTGCCAAAGACTATTCTGTTATGTCAGTACCGTTTTTTAGTAAGTTCATTTTTGCCCAGGGGTTTCAGAGCCACCTTCATCATATATTAACTTTCTATATGTACTTGGGACTCTATCTGGGCATTTTGTTCTATTCTATTGCACCAGGCTGCCTATCTGTGTGCCAGTACTACACTGTTTTAATTGTAGAAACTTTATAGAATGTTTTAATATCTGGTGA
Organism: Smutsia gigantea; assembly: GCA_032199065.1. Taxonomy (NCBI): domain Eukaryota; kingdom Metazoa; phylum Chordata; class Mammalia; order Pholidota; family Manidae; genus Smutsia; species Smutsia gigantea. Next base: position 73,848 of record JAVSCE010003966.1, on the reverse strand, counting down.
GGGTTATCCCTTTTTTCATTATTATTATTTTTTATTAAAGTATCATTCATCTACAATCTTATGTTAGTTTCAAATGTACATCACAGTGGTTCAACAGTCCCCGTTATCAGCTTATATTGTGATTGCTAATTATTGTGTCCATTTATCCCCCTTCCCTTCCCCTTGGGAACCCCTAGTCACTTCTCAGTGTCTATGAGTCTGATACTGTCTTGTTCCTTCTGGGCAGTGTCCCTTTTTATTGCTTTGTTTTTTTTTCAGTGTTTTCCTGGCTGTTTATGCATGTTTATTTCTCCATATGAAATTGTGTTGCAGCTTATTTAGCTTCACACAAAAAACATACTGGTATTTTTATTGTTACTGCATTAAGCTTACCAATGGTGTAGGGAGAAGGGTTTTTTTTTATGATGTTGAGTTGTCTTGTCCAAGAACAAGGGCTATCCTTTTCCTTTGTTCAAATCTGATTTTGTGTCTTTCAGTAGTTTTTAATGCTTTCTCATACAGGTGGCCCTCATTTTCAATTGCTAGTTATCTATTACAAATTATCTCTAAACTCGGTGGCTCAAGACAATAAGTAAACATTTATTATCTCACCCATATTCTATGGCTCAGAGACTCAAGAGGGGCCCAGCCGGGTGATTCTGGCTTGGGGATCGCTCATGACGTCGTAGTCGAGGTGGTAGCTGGGGCAGCAGATAGAAGGAGGCTTAAGTGGTGCCTCTAAGATGCCTTGCTTACAGCGCTGGCAAGGCACTGCTGGCTGCTAGCAGGAGGCCCCAGGTGGTCCTCTCCACAGGTCTCCTGGCTCTGTGAAATGAATGAATGATTGGCTCATGAAATGAGTGACACATGAAAATCCAGCTGTCTTCTATTGAGCCAGACATTAAAGGGATTTGCAAAAATGTAAAATGATGCCACTTGTCTCACTGTCTTTTGGGACAAATCTCATTTTTCATAAAAATGTTAGGTTACCATGTAATATGTTGACTATTATTATTTTTAAGTAAATAAGTAACTTCTCAGTTTTAATTTCTAATGTGGAAAATGTTGATACCTATAAATCAATAAACAAAAACTTTCTGAGGTTCTCAAAAATTTTACAAATGTCCAGGATTTCAGGGGACAAAAAATTTGAGAACTACTTCCATGTGACATCAATTGATCTGAAAAAATTGATTTAATAATAAATCGATTTAATAAAATGGATTCATTCTTCCACTTTCCGTCTCCCTCTCTTCCACCTTTTATTCACATTAGATTTACTCTATCAGAACATAGGGCATTTTCAGTGATTCTTCTTCTCGTTTCCAATTTTGTTTTAGTCTTAAATCTAAATTAAATCTGTTAAACCCTTACCATCCCTCTTTTTGCCTAGATTTCCTTCGTTATAACTTGTTTAGATGAAATTCATCCTTCGGCAGATTCTTCCAGGAACTCATGAATACAGTATTCCCCCAGTATTTGCATGTGTTAAACTTTTTTTTAATGTTACTTTTTATTTATGGCCTTGATACTGAAGAACAGTTTAGTTGGACATAAAATCTTTGGCTCACATGTTCACCCCTTGATTTTCTTGTAAATGTTGCTTCTTGCCTTGATTTGTATATTGCTCTTGGGAAGGTTGAAATGCTGAGTTCTGTTGCTATTTTAAAACTGTTAGTCTTTTTGCCTTTCTGGAGACCTGAGGGCTTTTTTTTTCTTTATCTTTAAACTCTAATAGTTTTATTAGAATATATCTGAGGGTTGATCATTCTGGTTTAATTTTCCCAGGTATTCTGTTAGGCCTATTTTGAATGTGAATTTAAATTTTGTATAATTTCCTGAACCTTATTGTGGATTAGATTTAAAAATATTAGTTCTATTCCATTGTTGTTTTTCTTTTTCAGAAAGTCCAATTATGTGTAATTGGATTTCCTTTGCTTGTCTTCCATTTAAACTACATTCTAACTTTTTTGTTTTTACTTTATTTTTATTGTTTTTCTATTTTTTTCATTTTGTCTTATTAAATGTTCACTCAAAAATAATCTTCCTAAGGCAACTTGTAATTTCGTATTTCATTTCTGAGACTTTTTCCCCTTTTTTTTCCATTTCTTCCCACTTTTTTCAATGAACTCTTACTTTATTTCCTCCTGTTCTGTGTCCAGTTCTATGCCTTAGATTTTGATCATCTGATTGAAGGTGTTTTTCATATTCTTATAGGCTTGCTTGGAAATACCAGATGTAGTGTGGGGTATTGTGCTAGAGTTCCCTCTGCCTTGTTTTCAAGCAGTGTGGGAGAATTTTTACTTTTAAATGTTTCAATTTTAAGTTTCAGTATTATTCTTCCAAGTTTATATAGATGTACACTGTTTTAGAGTCTGTATTTGGTGGATCAGGTTGGCAAGATTTAAAGTATTTAATTCAAGTGTTTCCTCTTCTGTAAAGTGAAGTGCAGTTTCTCTAATGGATCGTCTATCTATTGATCTATCATTTATCATCTGTGTACATCATAGTGGGTGTCTTGCCAATGGGTTTCAGTCCCGGGCAAGTTCACTATGGATTCAGTGTGACTAAAGAAATGACAGTCAAATGTTCTTGGGGTAAAAGGTTAAACCCAACTTTATTTCCATGGAGGCAGGTCAGTCACTAAAATCCCATCCACCCAGAGCAAGTCTGCGTGCAGCAAGCCGGTCTCTGCCTCTGGGCCTCTGTCCTCAGCACTGCCACCACTCCAGCCTCTGCTCTGCTCTCCTGCAGCCTTACAGCCATACTGCTGTGTCACCCAGAGCGCTGGGGGTGGAGCTCTTTATAGAGTCAGTAGCAACGTATTGCCCACACGTGTGTTGTGAGCTAGCCAGCCAGGGCCAGTTGAGAACCCTGGCCACAGGAACTTTCATTTTATCCACACTATGGATTCTGTGAGACCGAGGAATGACAATAGCATGTTCTTGGAGTGAAAGGTTTATTACCGGGCTTGTTTCCCGGCCATAGGTCGGGCACTAGAATTACGTCTGCATCCAACTGTCTGCAGGCCTGTAATCTCCTTTGTCTCTGCCTCCCCCAGAGCCCTGGGCAGAGCTCTTTGTATAGTGACTCCGTCAGTAAAAGCTCATTGCCCACAGGTGAGGAGGCAGGCGCCCAGCAGCAGGCCAGGTGCGTCATCCAGCAGTGTGGGTGCAGGGGAGGATCCTGGCCACAGGAACTTCAATTTTCTCCACAGTGGGAAAGTTACTGTGCATTTTCCAATTTTTAAATTGTCTTTTGTCTTGTAACATACCAAGTAACTTCCACATACTTCTTTTCTTCTCACCCACCCAGACTTTAATGTTTTTTTTTTCCCTTTTAGATGTTTCCTTTCTGAGGCCGCCACCTTGGGTGCTACACACCTTTAAGTAACTTCCATGTAGTCATTCCTATCATCAAGCTTTGTCACAACGAGTATGGACTTTTCTCCTTCTGAGAGTAATATTAATCCAATCTTTGTCAACTCACCCCTGCTGTGGGAGGTCAAGGAGAGGGCATGACCTCTGGTTAACCTCTGAGCACAACCTGGGGAATTAGAGGCCCCGCCCCTGCTCCCCGGCCTTGGGGTGTAACGTCTGCCTGTGGTTCCCGCAGCTGGAGCCTTTTCGAGGACGCAGCCTTGGGAGAGCAGCGTGTCGCTGAGCCCGCCTGGCCTGGGTGTGCGCTGGAGCCCGTGAACTCGAGGATTCTGGCGTGCAGGCGTGGAGACCCCCTCGTCTTGCAGCCACCGACGACACGCCTGCTCAGTGAGTAAGCCCCCGGGCCCGCGGGACCTGCCCCTGCCCCCCTGCGGGGCCGGCCTCTTCCTCCCCTCGCTCGCCAGTTTCGTGTCCAACCCCCTTCTCTCTCCTCCCGGTTTCCCGGGCTTCTCTCACGCTCCGAATGCTTGCGGCGGGGGCCAGCGCCCTCTGTCTCTCGTTACGCTGACGGGTGGGTTGTCGGGGCTTTTATTCGTTCTGCTGCATCTGTGTAGTTTGGAAACACTGCAGAGCGGTTCTGCTGCAGGCGCGGCCGTCATCCGCAGCCCACCGCAAGCAGAAATCCTCGAATGTCACGCAACTTAATCGCTTTCCCCCCACCCCCAGCTCGGATATGCCTTTATTTTGTTCATTTACGAAGTTCAAGATGTTTTCCTCTAGTTAATCTTACAGTTCTGTTGTCTTTACATCTTAAACCTGTCAAGTCTCCTATTTTATATAATGTTATGAAGGGATCTGGTTCTGTTTTCCTACGTGTAGTGAAAAGTTTTTCTGATACTCTCTCTTCAACAATTCTTTTCTGATTTATTTGCATTTTGTTATATATGAGGTTTTCATATACACAGGAGTGTTTCTAAGCTATTTATTCTGTTCCAACGGTCTGTTGGGTCTATTATTATGGCTTTATAGTGTCTTAATATCTCGTGGCCACCTAAAAGTTTTGTTTTAAAGTGGACCCAGGTGTGCATCACCCTTTTTCGGTAGGTAAATTTCAGAGTAAATATGACTTTTTCAAATGTGTTCAAGTTGAGATTTGGGAACTTATCCTGTTGGGAAAATTTACCTTTGAAATATCATTGGAGTTTCCTTCTTTTCTGATCATCTTTGTCCAGTATTAGATCTTGAAATTATTTTCTAGAGCGGTATTGAGTTTTTAAAATATATTTAATTTATTTTGGTATCATTAATCTACAATTACATGTGCAATATTATGGTTATTAAACTACCCCCTTCATCAGGTCCCCCCCACCAACCCCATTACAGTCACTGTCCATCAGCGTAGTGAGATGCTGTAGAATCACTACTTGTCTTCTCTGAGTTGTACAGCCCTCCCCGCGCCCCTGCAACATTACGTCTGCTAATCGTACTGCCCTTTTTTCCCCCTTGTCCCTCCCTTCCCACCCATCCTATCCTCCTCAGTTCCTTTCCCTTTGGTAACTATTAGTCCGTACTTGGGTTCTGTAAGTTTGTTGCTGTTTTGTTCCTTCAGTTTTTTTCTTTGTTCTTATACTCCACATATGAGTGAGATCATTTGATATTTATCTTTTTCCACTTGGCTTACTTCACTAAGCATAATACCCTCTAGCTCCATCCATGTTGTTGCAAATGGTAGGATTTGTTTTCTTCTTATGGCTGAATAATATTCCATTGTGTATATGTACCACATCTTCTTTATCCATTCATCTACTGATGGACACTTAGGTTGCTTCCATTTCTTGGCTATTGTAAATAGTGCTGTGATAAACATAAGGGTGCACGTGTCTTTTTCAAACTGGGCTGCTGCATTCTTAGGGTAAATTCCTAGGAGTGGAATTCCCGGGTCAAATGGTATATTTTGAGTTTTTTGAGGAACCTCCATACAGCTTTCCACAATGGTTGAACTAATTTGCATTCCCACCAGCAGTGTAGGAGGGTTCCCTTTTCTCCACATCCTCGCCAACATTTGTTGTTTGTGTTTTGGTTGTTGGCCATCCTGACTTGTGTGAGGTGATATCTCATTGTGGTTTTAATTTGCATTTCTCTGATGATTAGTGATGTGGATGGAGCATCTTTTCATGTGCCTGTTGGCCATCTGAATTTCTTCTTTGGAGAAATGTCTATTCATGTCCTCTGCCCATTTCTTAATTGGATTATTTGCTTTTTGTTTGTTGAGGTGCATGAGTTCTTTATATATTTTGGATGTCAACCCCTTATCGGATACATCATTTATAAATATATTCTCCCATACTGTAGAATGTCTTTTTGTTCTACTGATGGTGTCCTTTGCTGTACAGAAGCTTTTCAGCTTGATATAGTCCCAACAGTATTGAGTTTTATTGCTTAGTTTCGTATTTTATATTTTCGTTGCTTATATTTTCTAATTGGTCATTGATGTCCAAAATACTACTGAATTTTGCACGTTAACTGTACATAAGCGACATTAAGATCTCTTTTTTTTCTAGTAGTTTCAGTTTTTCTAAATAGATGATCGTGTGTAATCTATAAATAACGCCTCTACTTTCTCTTGCATTTTGAACGTTGTATTTTGTACTGTTGGGTGAAATAAAAGGAAGAAAATTTAGCAAAGTAAGTTTTGTTCTTTGCTGTCCATGAGCATCAGCCATCCTCATCATTACGGCCCGGTGTGGTCATTGAGAGCCGGCAGCACGTGTATGTGTGTGGATGTGTGTGTGTGTGTATATGTATATATACTTTTAATGCAGTATTATGTTAAAAACCCATTATGAAGCCAAGAAAAAGTCATTCTTTGTACCACGGAGGAGAAAATATTCAACCTCTGAAGGCCAAATGCCAAATGAACTAAGGAGAGACGTTACCCTGAAATCCCCTAATTTGTGTATCTGTTGATCTTGATACTTTGGTGAACTAACAAAAATCAAACATTAATATGTATTTTACTTGATTTGAATTTCAAAAATTTTGGTATTTTTATTGCACAATTTAGTAACTACCCAAGTAATAAATCGAAAACTTTCTAATTGTACATTTCTGTGCATCCTTTTAGCCCCCTTCTTTATATTTAAATATGTATATATATTATATAACTTTTTCTTTAGTTACTTTTTAAAATTTATTCATTGAAATATAGTTCACATTAAAGTGTACAATTCACTGTTTTTCAGTATAGTCACAGTATTGCACTAATGACCACTATCTACTTCCAGAACGTTTTTATCACCCTTCAAGAAACCTCATGCCTGTTAGTAATCACTCACCATTTCTCCCCCTCCTCTGAGTATGGCAACTGTATTTTCAATCATTATGGGTTTGTGTAGTTTGGATATTTCATGTAAATGAAATCAGACAATATGTGGTCTTCTTTTACTTACCTGCACATGACTCTTTAAAATAGTTATGAATAGGATCACAATAAACATATTCTGATTTCTTTTTTTCTCCTAGTATTTCTTCTATATCATCCTCTATATTTGTGCCATTATTTTTAATGGCAGTGTCATATTCACAGATCAGATGCATCATAGCTTATTCAAACATTCCATTATTGGTGGATAGATAAGCTGTAGACAGTCAATATTATCAACAATTCCATACTCAAATTATTGATACATACAGTACACGTTCAAGTGCCTTGTCTACTATGGGAATCTACAAAATAGAAATAATAGTAACCACCTTCAAAATTTATTGTGCAGATAAAACAATACCAGTGCTTTGAACAATGCCTGGCATATAGTAAGCTGTCCGTAAATGCTAGTTATTATTAATATTACAGAAATATTCAGCTCTGCAGTAGCATAGAAAATGTTTGATACAATAGTAAGCATAAAAAGCAACCCAGTAAAATAGTATATATTCTATGATTTCAACTTTGTGCAACTGTATCTACTCATCAATAAAAACTCAGAGGAAATATGTATATGTGGAAAGAGCTTTGCTGCAATGATGGTATTGTGAGTTGCCTTTTCATGTTTTCAAAATGTCTATAATGTGAGTATAAAATTGAAATATATAGATAGAAGAAGAAGTGTTGATTTGCCCTTGAAGATGAAAGAGGTTGCTGATCACCGTCACACTGGGGCTCCACCCAATACAACATGGCCCCGATAGGAATGAGTCAAGAGTAAGCTCACCATGAAAACTTCCTCATGGTTTTCCTTCATTGTGAACATCTTTGCTTTATCCTTGGTTGGTCATCCATCTATTCATTTAATATTTCTGAGAGCCCAGTGAGTGCCAGGCACTGTTCTAGGCATGGATAGACAATGGGGAACTACGGTGAATGGGGACACTCTTGCATTTGCGTTGTAACACAAGTCTTAGATTTAAACCAACAGGTAAACAAAGTATCAAAGCTAAGTGCTGGGTAGATAATTAAAATACAATGACGTGATGATCTGACCTGGTGACTGCTTTAGACTGGTGGTCAAGAAAGACTCCTACGCAGAGAAGTGTACCTACTGAGACCTAACTGACAAGAAACAGCCATGCATGGGAGGATCCTGGGGAGGAAAGTGTCAGAAAAGTGAAAAACACACACAAGACTGTAAAGCAGAAAGCAGCTTGGTGGGGGCGAAGGACAGGAAAAGGCCTGTGTGGTTGGAGAGGGGGTGCGAAGTGGGAGCAGAAGGAAGTCAGAGGAAGGTGGGCATTGGACTTTCGGGGCTTTGTAAGCTGGGGCACGGGGTTTGCATTTCATTCTAAGTTGAATGACCTGATTGGATCTGTGTTTCAAAACACATCCAACTGACTGTTCTGTGGAAGTGAATTTTTGTGAACTGGGGAGTCTGGTTGGGGTACAGCAGTGGTCTAGGGAAAAGGATGATGGTGATGGCCCAGGTTAGGGCAGGGGCGGCAGAGGAGGAGAGAGAGGGTGGTTGGGTGGTTTTGAAGATAAGGTTGCTGGATCTGCCATTGAATTGATTGGGGGTGGGGGCATAAAGGAAAAGCTACCCAAAGATAACTCCTAGCTTTTGGCTTGAGTAATGAGGGCGGGGTGGGTGGGGGGGCAGTGGTGATGCTGTTTACTCTAAAGAAGACTGAAAACTTTCTGGGGAATAAAGGAGTTCAACTTGATCATGTTAGATTCTTACTGGTTGTCTAAGTAGAAATGACAAATAGGGGCTTGATTAGATGAGTGTGGACTTCCAGGTGAGATTCAGGAGTTCTCATGCAGACATGGTGCTGTGAGCTCTGGGACACAGTGTGTTTGGGGGGCGAGAGAGAGAGAGAGAGAGAGAGAGAGAGAGAGAGAGAGAGAGAGAGAGAGAGAGAGAGAGGTGTGTGTGTGTGTGTGTGTGTGTACGTGTGTGTGTACGTGTGTGTACGTACACCTGTGCACATGCAGATAAGGAAGAGAAGGAGGTCCAGTCTGATACCTGCAGCCTGAGGCGGTTCTGAGGTCTGATTTCAGATGGACTCAGAAGCTCTCCCCATTCCTGAAGCCTTCCACCAATCTCACTGAAACCAGACATCATTCCACAAGTAAAAACCTACTCTGTTTCCATTGAAGTATCATCACCTGGGAGAGAGATTACAGGAAGCCACACTGGTGCATGCTTTGGGATGATTGTGTCTATTCCCGACCAGATAATAGTGAAGAAGGAGGAGGAGAGACGATTGGCCATAGGTTCCTGGGGAGGCAGAACTGAGCACCACTGAGAATCATAGTGAGTGGGTTCAGTGGGGGGTGGTGGCAGGCTGGGAAAAGACACACAGAAATGGAGGCTGAAGGTCTCAGATCAGACCCCTCCTACCCTGCTGTGCTCAGGGTGTCTTCGGTCAGCTCAGGAACTGTAGCGCCGTGAACTCCGTGGGGTCAGGGGTACACTGTTTTTCACAGGCACTTGGCCCAGCAGAGCTCGCGGCATCTCACAGTCTTCCTGCAGTTTTCCGGCTGAATGCAGAGGCAGCTGTAGACAGTGTCCTTGACGCCAGTTTGCTGGGGAATTTTCCACAAAAGCACACGAGGATCTGTCCCACCCGACTGGAAGGCTGTTTCTCTGCATGGATCCCTGTTTAAGTATGAGGGAACTTGGCACTGGTGAAGCAGTAGCTTATTTTGCTCTTTTTTGTTTGGTTTTATTTTGTGCTTCAAAAATAGAACAGATTAAGCATTACTTGCTTTTGAAGGCTCCAGCTCTCCCTACAGCCTGACTTTAAATTTTGTTCTCCCCAGGAGAGCATGTGGAAAACATCTCTTCTACCTTTTGTTAAAAACAATGCAAATGCAGGGAATACTTGAAGGGATTTTTTGTTTAGTTTGTATGTGTTTGAAAATATTTTCTGTAAAAAAAAAAACTCTTTGTAAAGAAATTAGTACAAATCAAAAAATGCAAAGAAAAAAATAAAAGTGGATGACAATTAAAATGATGAAATAAAATTATGTTCAAGGTGGAAGGTCAGAAATAATCTAACCAAACTCAGCAAACTATGGTATAACAGATGAAACTGGGCTCAGAGACGTTAAATGACTCTTGCAGTCAAGGTCACACAGCTAATAATAAGAAGAGTTAGGATTAGAATCTGTCTTAGTCTTTTCATCTTTTTCTACTGTATCAGGGATTTTCAAAATTTTTCTTTTTCCTTTTTAGTGTTGAGACTCGTAAGTCGAATCATAGTTAGGAGCTCCATATATAAAATAGGGATGTTCTAGTTGGATGGAAGCAGGTTGTGGGGAAAATTGCAGGCCCATTCTCTCCACCAACCAGAAGCCTTAGAATTCTTTGGAGACACCTCTGCAGAATGCCTCGGATTTCCTGGAGTAACATTTGATACATTTAATAAGCACAGCCTGGTACCATTCCATCATTTATTTATTCACCAACTACTTACTGAATGTTTACTATGTGCCAGTCATCTTTTGAGGTGAAAGAAATATGGCCTTGAACAAAACAGACCGAGGGCAGGCAGGATGTGGAGGACAGGGTGAGGTGGCCTGGGGGGACGATCTGCCTCTCTTGGGCCTTGGTTCCTGCTGGCCTGTGGTATCCTCTTCTGCTCCCTCCGGTGGTTTTGGGTGTCCCTTAGTGGGATAACACTTGATCTAAACTATCCTTTGAGTCCTGTTTTTTTTTTTTTTAACTTCATTTCAATAATTGTTAGTCTGTCTTTGTTCTAGAAAGATCCAGCATTTCTCGTTTTCTCCCTGTTCATTTGCAGCCTTCCATTTTTTATTAGCTGATTGTGAACTTAAAAGTTTTCCTGAGGCTAATTTCTCTTCCCTCTTCTCTTAGGAATGAGGAACTTGCCAATTCCCAAGGCTGCCATTCCAGCACCTCTTAGACAAACCCCATATAGATGCTGTACATCCGTATTTAACAGATGTAAAAACGAGCTCATGTCTGGCAGATACAATTAATGTAGCTCATTATAGGCCTAAGGCTTACACAGAAATCACCCTCTTTCCAACATCAGTAGTAAACTCAAATCCCAAAGGCCAACTGAGCCCTCTTCCTAGCTGGCTATGTGGTCGTCCGATTCTCTTCAACCCCTGACACGAAAGCAGAAGGGCAGGTGGAGTGGTGCTGGGGTCTGTGGGGTCAATCCTGGCCTTTGCATTCACTGGCTGTCAATGGAGGGCAAGTTATTTAACTTCTTTGAGCCTTAAGATCTTCACCTATATATTAATACAATGGGTATGAATCGGGGTCATGTGTGATTAAAATATATAATTATTTTTATTTTATTTTAATATATATCAAAGCGGTACAGTGCCTGGCCTACAGGCACTTAATACATCTTGTTTCCTTTGCATCTGAAGAACAAATTTCTTAGGCCAGTGACTTTGTTTGACACATGAATCACTGGGGGATTGTGTCCAAACGAGATTCAGAATCAGCAGGTCTGAGGGTGGGGCCTAAAATTCTGCTTCCAGTAGGGCCCTAGGAGTGAACTTGGCTGGCAAGGCCCTAGGGCACAGCTGCTTAGTCCTCTGGAGTCACACCTGTGACTGAATCCTGGCTTCCCTGGTTGCTGGCTGGGTGATCATGGGCAAGTCACACTGCCTTTCTCAGCCTCAGTTTCTCAACTGGGTTATTATGCATTACAGGTAAAATGAGGGCTTCAAGAGAGACAATGGGTATAAGGAGTATAACCCATTATTATTATTGCTATTTTGTTTTGGGCATACTAAACTAAACCCTAACAATACTGACACTGAGACCATGACCTGTAGGTACTGGTGGAGAGAGTGTGGCTTTGAATAGCACCTAACAGTGCCTGGCACCCAGGAGGTGAACCACAGATGTTGACCTTCACAGCACATATGCTGTTCCTGTTGGCAGAGGGGGCTGAGAATGGGGAAGCGTTGCTGCATGGGGGCACTTAGGCCCTGGGAGCTTAGGTGAGCACTCCTCGCGCTCCCTTCCGTAAAGGAAAACCTACTAGTCAGTGATCATCTGGGTCCAAGAAGAAGGAGTTAGGCTCATTAATTTCTTTATTTCCTTCTGGAGAACACTATGATTCAAGGCTGTGGGGTTCTTATAATGACTTCTGGAACTGGAGGCCGAGAGAGTTGAGGCTAGTGTGCTTGGTAAGAGGGCTCCGTGTTGACATGAGAAGCCCATTTCAGACAGGATTCACTGCTTTGCCTCAGTGGTGCCATCACGACTCACCAGGAGACGCACACCCAGTTTCCCTAGCATTTCAGGGGGTCTTGGGAGGGCTTGCACACTCCACTCTGCCATGCTCCTGTGTCCTTTTTGGCCTTTGAACTTAATTTTCTGACTCCATTTTCCTTTGTTAAAAAAGTTAATTAAAAATAATTGCCTAAGTAACATATACCTATGCTAGGAAAACAGAAAGTATAGGTGGTCAAAAAGAAGAAAATAAGTATCCTTGAAACCCAAAATAATTTATCTTAAGGTGTTAAAATTTCAAAGTAATACTTTCAAAGCTGTATGTGTCTGTGTGTGTGTGGGCAGCCCACAGCTAAGAATATATTTTGTACTTTATATGTTTCAATGGTTGAGAAAAATCAAAGGATATTGTGACTTGTAAAGTTTATATGAAATTCACATTTCAGTGTCCATAAATAAAGTCTTATTGGAACACAACTACACCCCTGTGTTTGCATATTACTGATGGCTGCTTCCTTGATATAAGAGTAGAGTAGTTGTGACAGAGATTGTATGGCCCACAGAGCCTAACATATTAACTATTTGGCCCTTTACAGAAAAAGGTTGCTGGCTCCTAGTATAATCAGTTTATATTTTGCTGACCTGATCATCTGCTCGGCGATAGATCTTATTAAACATCTTCCCGTGTCAAGAAATTCCTTTCTCCAAAATAATTTTGTGTTTTCATTAAAAAACTACTTTTGTCAGATCTGTTGTGTCAGTCATAAAATTTATCATCCTTATCAGTTTTAATAGTATTTGCCATTTACAAAGCATTATCATCTCATTTAATTCTTATAGGCACCTAGTGAGTTAGGCATACATTATGAGTTCACAAAAATTCTCAGCTTGCAAGTAACAGAAGTCAAATGTCTTAAAAGGAGATTGAGAAAGATAGATGTAAGGTCACAGGACTTGCCACTGAACTCCTGGGAAGGGCTGTGGCTGGGTTCTGGAAGGGCCTGGAAAGCAGCCTCACTCCTTCCATCTCCTTCAGTTCCTTTGCATGTCTGCCTTTCAATATTTTTGCATAGATTGTCTTCCTCTATTAGTACGTGGGGTGGACGCTGGTTGACAGTAGCATGAAGCTCCATATTACGGGTCCCACCACCCTGAAGGGGCCTAACTATTCCCTTCTGGGCCTATTTTTAAACAGTATCAGGGAGAGAAATATAGTTGGCCCAGAATGTACTCCTGGTCCAATCACCTGCAACTATTGTAGAAAATGGCTGCAGCGGAAACACTCAGCAAATGGTTCCTCTAGGGGACAGTTAGGACGGGTAATTGTGAATCACACAGTTCCTTCAAAAGTTATCTACTTCAGTACACTGGTCCCATTTTACAGAGGAGCAAATTGAATCTTACAGATACCAAAGGATTTATGCAAGTGGCAAAGTAATGTGTCGAGTATAAGTCTACTGACTCCGATCTCAGGCACGTTTTGAGTACGAGGGACTGCTACTCATGGAATGCTGTGGATTTGAGATGTTACAATGGCAACACCATCCTATTAGGAATGCAGATCACGGCTCACTCATTCTTCATCTCATGGCTTCATATGTCATTGGAAATAGAGGATTTCCTGTGCCTTCTGCTTCGTCTCTGGCCTGCACACTGGGAGCTGGATGGACAGGCACAAGTCTTAGAATTTTCTCCTAGTTGACTGCTGTGCTCAGAATGCTTTGATCTGTCAACGGAGGGAAATTGAGTGAAAATCACCCACATGCCATCTGGGGTAGCATCTCATGGTTTTGGTCTCGCATCTTTGTGTCTAACGCCAGCAACTAAATTTCCAAGCTCCATCAGCAATGGTTACAGCCCAGAGAGCGCAAATCCAGAACCCACTGTGACGTGATGTTTCATCAGTGAGAACTGTAGCCTCAAAACCTGCTCCCGAGCCAGCCGAGAAGGATGCCTCAGGTACCTTGACTCTGATCCTGGGGGTGCTTGTCGCATAAAATAGGCCATTTTTAATGGATTTTTTTTCTCTTAAGTTGAATGAGTAAGCTGAGCCATGGGGTTTTACAAAATGTAGCTCTGAAATAACCCTGGAAACAAAGCTTGCTGGAAAGATTCCTTTCTGTAGAGGGGATCTCAGGTGTGGAGGACAGGTGCAGGAGGCATCTGTCATCCCAGTGACCTTTGCTTTCTTCTCCCCTTCTAACTATACTCTGAACAGACCCCCTTTCCAGGTGGTTTGGAGGTGGGACTGATCCCACACACCATTCAAAAGCTAGGCTATGACTGACCATGCCAACCTGCATATTCGTCCCCCTGGTTGCAGTTTTCAGGTTGGGTCTAGTCAAATGACTCATTTCGGGACAATGCAAGATTCCAAGACCTTGGTATCTGCTATTGGAACTGACGTTTTCTTCTCCATAGATCCTTTAGGATAAGGATATGGGGCCTGAAACCGAGGCAGGTATTTTGCCATAAAAGCAAAGCTTGAGCTGTTGTGTATGTGTGGGCGGGTCTACCATGTAGAGTCTGATGAAGCTGACCCCATGTGAGGCAGAGCGAAGACACAGAAAGAAGATGAGCCTCTAAGGGCCCTTGGTGATAATGCCTGAGCGGCTGGATCAACGTGCTGCATCGAAAGCTCACCCTGAGTACATTGTTTAAGCCATTTGAGCTGAGATTTAAACAATTTGTATTAAAAAAAAATCCCTATCAGATACAAGTAGTACCACTAATTGCTTTGACTAGATTGTTTGCTTGGTAATTTGGCTTCTTCCAAAGGCTTTAGCACACTTAATTTTTTCATGGGCAGTGGGTACTGCCCAGACCAGTAAAGGATGGTAAACCTAGCTCCCAATTTGGACTCAGCTTCCTGTTTGCACTGCTAGTGTATAACTTATCAGGGCTGAGAGATGAATGATTGCTTTATTTTGATAGGGAAATAATTATGTCAGTTTGTTAAAGGACTCTCTCTCACCCTTGTGGTCTACCTTTATGAATTTTTCTAATGAATATGGAACTTATGCCCAAGTGGTATGTTTTCTGACTTTCGGCTGAGGTTTTGTTAGGGGTGCTCTGGGATGTGGGGAATGTCTTGACAAGTCTGCATCATTGAGATATTCCTTTCCCCATGGAGTACTTGGTTGAGAAGGGTGTGTGTGGCTCAGTTCTGGCCAATGAGATGTAAATGGAAGTCTTCTGGGGGTGGGATGGCTTCGGGGAAAGGGGTTTTAGCTCTTTGAAGAACAGGGGACCTTGATGTCATTGAACTGTTGTCCCTTTTGGCTTCTTGTGTGAAATTATTGTCTCTTACAGTTGTCTTCTGTGGTGTTTGTTGTCAGGGTTCTTTTCTTTTCTTCTTAATTTATGCCACAGAAAGCATCTGATGAATTC
This sequence comes from Smutsia gigantea, assembly GCA_032199065.1. Taxonomy (NCBI): domain Eukaryota; kingdom Metazoa; phylum Chordata; class Mammalia; order Pholidota; family Manidae; genus Smutsia; species Smutsia gigantea. Next base: position 58,442 of record JAVSCE010003966.1, on the reverse strand, counting down.
TGGTACCACATGAAGTGAGGGAGGGTTGATTTCCCCCAAGGAGGGATGCTGAGAGCACCCCACCCCTGCCAAAAAAAGAAAAAGTAAAACAAAACTCCGTCTCCTAAGTTCCTTTCCATTTTATCTAGACGTCCGTATTCTCTGGGCATGGCTCTACCTGCAGCCACCGACAAGGAGAGGTTTGTGTGACTACCAGACCAGGAGAGCTGTTTTGTGCAAAGTAGTGGTGTTTGAATTCTGTACTCAGATTAACAAAAATTTGCTAGCTCACTCTCATACACACGTATGAAACATCCTTTTTGTAAGTGATGCAGGGGTGGTGTTTAAAAATACTTAAGCACCAGAGTAATATGTTAGTGTGTAAATCAAGTTACACATAAAAAATTAAACACATATTCCTCCTTATTCTCTGAACTACACTTATAAAACTGCTTGCCAAGAAACAGAAGTTGTAGTAATATAGTTCACTAAAATGATAAAAATTTACAGGTCATCTGTTTGTGTGTTTAAAAAAAATTTTTTTTTGACATTGTGATCTTTTGACAGCATGGCTGTCACATGCTAAATGACGCCTTGTGGTTTGAAATAGGGAATGACATCCAACTCTTTTACTTACGTCTCTGTTCAATTGATAGTCATTAGGCAACTTGCAGTCTTAAAAAGTAGATAATTTTTTTTAAAACCAGTATTATCATTCATGGTCCTAAGACCTCTTTCAGCTTCTGCTGAACTAAGCAATTACACTAATTTTCTAGGTTTTATCATGTTGCCTAAGATTTTCGTATGGTCAGATTCTCTCTTATCAACTAAGCCATGAAAATCATTTACTGGAATGACATTTCTAAGGAAGTTGAAAGTATACTTCGGGCAAATGAGAGGCAGTGCAGCATGAAGGTTAAACACACCCTTTGTGGCTGAGCTTAGATATGGCTTCTTCATTCCTCAGTTTCCTTGTCTGTGAAATTCATAAACTCATAGTCATTATAGGACCCCAAAAGATACTTTCCTCTTGTGAGCGCCAGCCATGGAGCTGGTGCGTCCAGCCCTTGGTCTCCCCCTGCTGTGGCTGCTTCTGCCCCTGCCCCGACCACCCAAGGTCCCCACCTTTCTCTGATTCTCTCAGGGCCCAGGCTGCTCCTGCGTGTGGGTGTCAGGATGGCCAGGGTCCCCTGGGCCCAGGATGAAGTCTAGCTCGCCCTTGGGGATCCATGGAGAACCGGTGGTGGGGAGCAAGTACAGTCACTCCCAGGCACTTGGGCTGATCTGGGTGTCAACCAAAAAAGATACCATTTGTGGGCCCCAAGAGGTCACAGATGTGTGGGTTATTAACTGTTTTGTTGCTAATTATGGAGAGATTATGGGGATAATGGGAGGAGGGTTCCTTGAAGAGCTCAAGGCAGTAGCTATTTATTAAAACTACACATATATTTAATATTTTATAAACTGCTAATGAGAACTGAAATATCAATCAAAGAGGATATAGGAAAGTACATCAGTATTTTTTTGAGCACATGGTATTAATATACGAGGCTCAGACACATCAATTTAGTTGCCCAAGGTCACACAGCCAATGTGGGATTTGAATCCAGAGGATTTGGGATTTGAATCCAGTTTTGTTGGTTCCAGAATCATTACAGACAGGTTCATGTCTAGAGGAGGGAAAGCTGGGGGCCCAGAAAACCTCTGTGTTCCAGTGACTCTGGAAATATCAGCTAAATGGCTGTTAGACTTGTGGAGGTCGCAGCACTCTATCCCAACCATTTTTCCTCATTTGTCGAGTGGGAATTAAATGACCACAAACAGAAGTGTGGCTGTCTGTCCCTATCTGTGTTTGCTCTGAAAGGAGAAGGGCTCTCCATCCGGGAGGTTTCAGGGGGTTGTAGGCTTAAACTGAGCTCCATGAACTTGGTAATACATCCCCAGGAAGTGAGTAACCCATTCGAACTAGGAAACCAGGCGAAGGGGCGGTTGCATTCGCAAAGCACCAGGATCTGTTTCTGGAATCTCTAAGAGCCCAAAGAATTGATGGTGATGTTTTCTTGTCACAGTTGTGATGCAACTTTGCTATTGAGGGTGGGGACGGGTGGGTTGCCAGAGTGCTGGAGAGTCTGGGGCTGAGCTTAGTTTAAATGACAGCTTTTGACATTTCTTCTCCCTGAATTTGGAGATTTTAAAGCAAAATCATATGGCTCTGAAATCAGTTTTCTTCTTAGAATAGCCCAGCGTCATGAGTGCAAATGGGAGCTGGGAAGTGGTGGGAGGCCTCCCAGTCTCGCTAGTGGGAGGAGCAGGGAAGGGGGGCCTGTGACGGGAGGGCAAAGCTCTGGCCCCCGCGCCGGCCCGAGACGGCTCCCAGCCTTGCCCTACTGGGCACATGGGTGAATCCACAGTTTCCCAGCCTCAGTCTGGACATTTGTAAGTTAGTGCGCCTGAGTAGAAGGTTAGTACTATATCCAACTTGCGTTTGTTAGGTATTGTATCCTGGTCCAAGTTTCCCCAAATCCTTAGCACTGAGTGTGTGAATATTGTGGCAAGGGGACTCTCCCTGTATAATTCACCTGGCTTTGCCCTGACACCTCCTCCAAGAAGCTTTCCCAGTCTTCCAGGGGGAGTGAAGTGCCTTGCTATTCTTTCTAGAGCCCTCTTTGCACATTCTTCACAACTGTAATGCTATAATTTTTTTGTTATTTGTTTTCATTTGGGCTCTCTTCTCAGCAGACTGCACACTCCAAGATAAATAAGATGAAAAAACAGATGTGTCCCTATTAAAAATGAAACAGGCATTTTTTTGGTGAGGGGTGTATAGTGGTGAACAGGCTACTGACACCTGAAAAGTACCTGTTCTGTAAGTCTGGCATACAGTAGAATTTTGTTGAGTGAGTGAATACATTAAATTTTGTGGTTGGGGAATGAAATCTAAATTTTCTCTAGATTTCTAATAGAGATTTATATGATGAAAGTTGCAAAGACGCATGAATGCTGTTTTTAGTGAATAGTACCCAAAGTCCTGAATTTACATTTTTCATGCCTTGCAAACTACATCTCTGCAATGATTTTTTTGTACTTGCGGGGTATTAGGAAAGCCACAGGTCTCATATATGAACTTTGAAGTTTGAAGGCTGCAAATTTTTAGTGATTTTATTTTAGAGTGTCAGATAACAGGCAGCTGAAATCGAAACAGCTTCAAATGTCACAAGATGTCTTCCTGTAATTCTTCTCAAGCATTAAATGCATTAAACCTTAAAGGCACAGTCTGAGTTTCCCAACTCACTGTAGATTTGAATTGTCGACACAGGCATAACCACACCCAAGAGACTTTTCTTATCTAAATGGACTGCAATTATGAGGCTTTGCCCTGAATACTCAAATTAGTTTTTCAGATAAGATAATGGCTAAAAGCGAGAGTTAGGAGAATTATCCTGTAAAGGGCCGGACAGTATTGTGACCATGGGATTATAAAATACTTTGCAAAAGTACGGCAACAAGCGTGATTACTTGGACACCACTGGATCCTCAGCACCCAGCCCAGGACCTGGCACACACCCAGCATTCAAGGAATCTCTGTGGAATGAACATTTATATTTATCAAAGGACCTTTCATCTGTTCTGGCATATAGTGCCTGCTTGCTGAGGCCTAGCATGACCGCCCTTTTAAAAACTGACACCCACCCTCCTTCTTGTCCCTCTGCCTAATCCCTGCCACCTTGTTTCATTTTATTCAGACCCAATTATCATCTAGTGTGCTACATAATTTACTTGGATTGTTTGGTTCCTCCCACTAGAATGTAAAATACATGAAGGTAAGGACTTTTATGTATTCTATTCAAAGTAGGCACTTAAAATATATATAATATATAATATTAAAATATTAAGTGAGTGACATTTCTGAATGTGATAGAGGGATAGTTGATCCCAGGAAATAAAACATTAAAAAAGAAATTCCTGCAGTCCTAACTTAGTTTATGTCATGGCCTTCAGATTCTTCAACTACAATGGATTTGTACTTGATTCCAACTAGAATCTGCAAATGTACATCATATTATATTGAAACTTTAAAAATTAATAGAGTATATTAAAACAAAAACATGTAAGAAGTGATTTCATTAAAATTAACAACTTTTAAAATTACAAAAATGATGTATCTTTATTTTAGAAAAGAGAAAAAATATATAAAGATAAACCTAAAAGGTACCCCTAATCCCACTGAGATAATCATTGCTATTTTGGAGCATGTCTTCCAAGTATTTTTCTGTGTGTTCTTCCAAGTATTTTTCTGTGTGTAATATTTTCATATATTGTGTTTAAAAACAGAAACATACTGTGCATGTTAATAAGAGCCAATGTTTATGTTGCACTTACTATATTTCAGGCAGTATTCTAACTGCTTTATTTATATTTATGTAGTCTGCTTTACAACAACCTTATGATCTAGGTCCTAGAATTACCCCCACTTTACCGATGAGGAAACTTTAGTCACCAGGAGGTAAGTAACTTGTCTGACATCATAACGCTAGTGAATGGTAGAATGGGATTTGGTCTAGTAGAACTAGGATTTGGTTCAAAGCAGTCTGGCTCCAGGATCCATGTTCTAAATCACTATTTTTGCTGCCCCCAGAACAGTTTCTGACTTGTTCTTTTTCTCCCCTCTTATTGTTAATATCAGGAATATTTTTCCTAACTATTATATATTCTCCTTTAACATTATTTGTAAAGGCTATATAGTGTTTCAGTATTTGAATACTCTAGTTCTATTTTTATAAAATTAGGAACTTTTTTTTTGCTACTGTGAATAAATATACAATAAAGTAATTTGAAGATAACTCTTTGTCTACCTATATAATGCCTTCCTTAGGTTATGTTTCTTAAACTGGCATATGAAGTTCAACAAAGGCATATCATTTAAGGAATTTATGGGGAGTAGTTTTGAAAAGTATAGTTTTTTTGGTTATGTACATCTGGGTATTAGGCATTGCTTCATGTATATTGTTAAATGAAGCCCACCTGTATTTCCTCTACTTATCAAGTGGTTGCTTCTGCTGAAAATCCACTTGGTAACCATGTACAAGTGAAAATGTGTTCTTAAATGGAGACATTATGACTGTGGGAAGAGCTATAAATGATAATGGAAGATTCAGCATGAAGATCCAGGTAAAGACTGAGCAAGTAAAGTAAACCAAATCTGTATACTTACCACTACAGGCAGATTAGAGGGTATTTCAGGCCAAACAAAAGATCTTGCTTTATGAAGGCAGAGAGCTAATTAATCTATGTGAAATTGTTTTTTAAATACTTGTCTTCTGGATAATTTAAACTCACTGTTGCAGGAATTAATCTTTCTCCTTTGCCATTTGTAACTGTTAACCTGACAGGCATTTACTTTGGGGTTTTTTTTTTTTTGGTCGTGTAAAGTGTTTATGGTACAAAATTAACATCATTAGACAAAATGTCATCCTTTGGGTGAACACACTGAACATTTTTACCTCAGAGTGTCAGCCCAAGCTCTTTTGATCGCTGCATGGTGCTATTCTGGGAGAAGGTCTCCAGCTGGTCACGTGTTCCCTTTGCTAATATTCGCAAACACATAGCACGGTTACACCTGGGGCCTAGGGGGGTGCATGTGTCTATACATATGTGTACAGACAAGTTTGCAGAATACATGCAAACATTTTCTTCCCTATCACTAGAACTCTCAACATTCAGGTGCAAAATCAGTTTGGAATTTATTCACTAATCAATTTAATAAGCATTTATTGAATATGCTTTGTGTCTGCACAGCTGTAAGTGCTGGAGTAAAAGGAAGAATGAGAATCTCAAGAGTACATGGTATTGTGGAAATATTGCCAGGTAAATAAGTAATTGGAGTCTATGAGGTACTGTTATGAATGATGGTAAGTGCAGGGAACAGCATTAGTATCAACTGGGAAAGGACAAGGTTTGAGGAAGCTGCACAGAGAGGGGCTCATCTGTGTTAGGCCTTGAAGGATGCATTCATCAGGTATGTGGCCAAGGTAGGGAAGGGTATTCTAGACATAAGAAAATGTTCAAGGGCATAGAGTTATGAAACAGTATGCAATATTCAAGGAATTTCAGTCACCAAGACCTGCTGGAGTCAGAGGAGCGTGAAGGGCTGCACAGGCAGCCCATATTCTGGTCCTCCCTGGGCTCCAGAAAGAGGCAACTGAACGCATGCAACCACCGGCCACCTTTGCATTAGGATTTTAGGACTATGGGAAAAACCTAGGGTCTGCAATGATTTCTGAAGCTGCCTGGAATTCTGTTAGGATTAATTTGTTTGGGGATGGCTTGGGCTCTATTTCCCATTCCTTTAAGTGCGAATATTCCCAGGAAGACATTTATCATAGTTTGTTTAACCATCACTAACTGTGCATGGCCCTACTCTAGCTACCGTGCACTGTTTCCACTACACACTAGATTTGTACTACATGTTTGTTGACTGAAATGTTGGTGGTTATAAAGCTGAGAGCTAGTGTTTCAAAGAACTTCCAGTCTTGTTTGAGAGGGGAGCCATAAACATGCAGAGGACTCATTTCTAATGCAAGGTTTAAGTGACAATTTGAAAAAGAGATTTGATAAGATTAGTATAAACTCCAAAAGAAAAAGTTAACCCAACTTTTATTAGTGTGCAACATATATATTTATTAGTATAGAATATATATATTATGTGTTAGAAGTATTATTTAGTGTCCTGAAAACAAAGAAGAACACTATATTCTGTATGTAGAGTATGGTATTCTGATTTAATGATTAGTGTTTGTATAGGACACTGATGAACTAGAGATAGACCAGGAGGGTCAGGCAAGAGAGAGAATGGTTTTATGTAATTATTTTCTAGGTATAAATTTATGAGTATGATTACTTGGTCAAAGGTAATGAACAGTTTTGGACCACTAATACATATTGCAATATGATTTCCAAAATAGTTATACCAATTTACATGATGATGTGCAATACATGAATACACTTGTTTAATCATAACTTTGTTAGAGTTGGTTATTGTCATTTTTTAAAGTTTTTTTTTTAAGGGGGAAATTTAATCAAGATGAGATCATTTTCATTGCGATTTACATTTCTTAGTTTACTTGTGAAGTTAAACAATTTGCATTTTGTTTCAGAAAGGTATTTTCTGTTGTGTGAAGCCATTTTTCTGCTAGTACTCTGATCCAAAGGGGGTGCAGGGAAAAGTTATTTTACAAATGGACAATGAGTGGAGAGAGATGCAGGACCCTGGTGCTACTCAGTAGCTTTTTGTGTTGTAGCAAGTGAAAGAAAACCTCCCTCCAAATGGCATAAATTTTTAAAAAAGCAAACCAGTAATTTACATGAATGAAAAGTCCTGACAGATTTGGCTTCAATAACAGCTCAGGGCTCAAATGATGTCTCCAAGGACCCATTCCTGGGCTCTGGGCTCTGCGTTTTGATGTAGTAGCTCCATCTTCAAAAAAACTTTCCACTCGTGGTGGTCACATTCCCACTCCTTTAATTCCAGATTAAGGTTCACGTGGCCAAACGCATCTCCGTTCCAGGCTCACTCTGATTGGGTCACCTGAACATCCTGCACCAATCACAGTGGCCAGGGGAATGTGGTGTTCTGATTGGCTCAGGGCTGTGCCACGTGCTCTGCTGGCGCTCTGAATTAGAACTTCACCCTGAGCACTAAGGCCGGAGGCTGGTTCTGTGGACACGCCCAGAACATGTCTGGTGGGCACCCTCTCAGAGGCATTGGCCTCTTCCCTGAAGGCTGGCCCCCAGCCCTGCAAGTCCTCCGTGCCCCCGGGAGGTGGGCACCGGCCCCGGCGGCAGCCTGTGTTCAGGGCTGTGCGCTGTAGCTCAGCAGCAGCCCTCCTCTGGGCTGGGGCCTCTTAATGACCGCAGCCCCTTTGCTCCTCCAGCCCTTGAACTGCTTCCTGCAGCCACTACATTTGAGTCCTCAGTGCCTCCTTTTGGTCTTGCCAAGGGTCCTTTGGCCTCCTTGGTCTGGCTAATAATTCTTTATATGAAAAGATCTTCACCAAAATGATTGCACTTCCCAGGTCCTGACTAGACCCCGACTTAAGTGCCCCGTCTGGGTCTACCTGCACTGTCACCGTCCCTTGAGTTGTGCCTGAAGATGGAAGATTAATACTGGCGTTCAGTGCCATTAGGATAAAGCCTAAAGCCCGGTGCCTGGCCTGCCTGGTGTTGCAGCCGCGCCTCTTGCTGTCCGCCACCTGCGCCTTATGCTCTAGGTTCATGGGACTTCCTTAGGTTCTTCTAAAATGACACGCGCTGTCCCCCTCAGGCCCCTGCATGTACAGTTCCTTCCCCTGAGCACACCGAGTCCCTCCATCTTTTCATCTGGGAAGCTCGCACACATCCTTCAGGTGCCGGCAGAGATGTCATTTCTTCTGGGAAGCCTTTGATTTCTTGCCGTTTCTCATGGTATCCTGTATTTTCCTTCTGACGGCATTCATTAATTTTTTTCCCCCCACTGGACGGCAAGCTCCTTGAGAGCAGTACCTGAAACTCAGTAGGTAACTTAATAACTATTTGACAAGGACTTCCTCAGAAAGCCTCGATGCTTGCTTTTAACTTTTTCGGAGCAAGGACAAAAATCCAGCTACCATTACTGCTGATGCAAGTCATGCCCTAAATGATCACTGAGGGTTTCAGCTCCCATCCAGAGGACACGCTAATGTTGTAAAACTGCCAAAGCGGGACACAAGGGCAACAAACAAGATGCCCGAGAGACCTGAGATGTCTCCGAGCTGCCAGGGTGTCACTCCAGTAATGAAGGTGGATGAGGAGCAGCTATTGATTCGCCGGGTTAAAAGCCTTCCCATCACCCACAGCAGCTGAAGGCACAGTGTCAAAGATAAACGGTGGGAGAAAATGAAGGCTTGTCAAAGCCCCATTCATGTGATTTCAGGATGTTAGCGAGAGGCATCAGATCAGAGGCAAAGGCTGTGACTGTGCCTGCTTTCCCGTGGCTGCACCGTGCAACGGAAGGACAAAGACTTCGGAGTCAGAACTTGGTTCAAATCTTGGTTTTGCCAGTCAAGTCAGGGGTCTTGGGGAGATTCTCAGATGATTTACCTGTAAAATGGGGGAGAACTAAATGAAGGCATTGATTTAAAGTAGCACAGAACTGGGAAATACTGATAGTTTGTGAAAATGCTTGAATTAGCAGAGCTGATCCCACTCATTCATAAATTCATCCATTCACAAATCATCACTGGATATCTCCTAAAAGCTAGTGATATATAAGCAAATACAAAGTATCCTTTATCTAGTTTCTACTGGGAGAAAAAAACATCGGAAAAGGTAACACATCAATAAACAAAAGAATGACAATTTTGTCAGTTGACTTAATAATGTCCTTTATTGCATTTTTTTTTTCCTCACTCAGGATCCAGTCCAGGATCATGCACTGCTGTCAGTTGTCGAGTGTCCTGAGTCATCTTTATTTTAGAGTAGTTGCATGGTCGGTCGTCAACTCCCACTCTTTGAAGAGTCCAGGCCCGTTGTTCTGTAGGACATCTCTCCACTTGGATTTGTCCACTTGTTTTCTGACCACGTGCTGTTTAAGCCCTTGCAGTGAGAATGGCCCAATGTCCTGTACACGTCCCTCTTAAAAGCTGGCAGGAGATTTGGAGGTCGGGGGACCCTATAGCTCTGCGCCTCAGAAGAGCAGTCCTGGAAACACAGCCATCACTGCTCAATAACAGCTGCACAGAAATGGTAATAACCAGAGACAGAAGCTCCTCCCAGTTAAACGTGGCTATTTTTTTGGTTGTCATTTAGCATTTCCAGGTCTGAGTGACAATTTAGAAAAAAAAATCTGGTTATTTTATTACTTTTTTTTTTTTGGTCCTCTCTCAAGGTGACAATTTGTCCTGCTTTAATAAGAGCAGCTGGGGAAAACATTAGGAAGATTAGATCAGATGCGGGTAAAATGCTCTAAGACCATTTCAGTTCTATTATGATGTATTTTTCAAAACTGTAGGACACTGAACAAAATACACTAAAATTAAAAAAGAAATCTCATATTTTATTTGGAAAAAAAGCTGAACAATTGCCGCAGCTAATCTATAATTTACTCGAATGTTGGGTACTTTATTATATTGGCATGCTAAGAGTAAGCTCACTAAATTTCCTCAAAGAAACGGGGGAGGCAAAGGGGCAAGTAATTGGTGTTTGGAGCCTATATTCCGCTTTCCATTTCGTGAATTAGACCTCAAGTACATTTTAAAAATTTGTCCAAATGTTATTAGAAAAAAATTCTTCACCAGCCCTAAATGAACTCTGCCTTTTCAAAGCATTTCACATCTAGATAAGCCATTTCTTCTTCTGTCCCTTAAGTCGGGCAAGGGGGGTGCCACTCGGTGGGGCTGGGAGAAGACCTTTTCCCCACTTGGCTCTTGTCACTGCATGCAAGGGGTGTGGGCAGGGAGGCAAAATAGTTCTCATATTCCGTGTCTTCCTGGTGAGGTGTGATACCAATGGGTGGGTTGTTTATATTTATAAACACTCATTCAGAACTACTTATTGAGACACACAGTGGAAACCAGGCACTGTGCAAGGCAGTGAATTTAACAAATGAATAACGTACATGTACTCCCTCCCCTTGTGAAATGCATAATCGTGTATATGTGGGGTATGGGTAAGGCAGTCATGTAGGCTCCACACGGGAGGCTCCAGAGTGTCACACAATTAGACTTGGGAGACAGGCAGAGTGGATGGGCCTAATGTCCTTTGCTCTGTGACAGAAACTTTTATCCCATGGCAAAGAACAAAGGCAGAAGAGAAGAGTCTGGCCTTTTTAAAAGTTCTGTATCTCTGTGCTGTCCACTCTCATTAGATGTGGGAAACTAATGACAAAGGGTTTTCCAAAGAATGGTGATCTTGGGGACCAGGGTCACCAGGGAAGTCAAGCAGCTTTTTTGCACTGTTCCTCAGAAGAGCCCAAAGAAAGTTCCCCCGAAGTCTGAGGCTGAAGCTGTCTGGGATAAGGGTGCTGACGAGTTTGACATTTTTGATCCATCTTTTGCTGAGCCTGTGACCCTGCCGTCTGTGGGCAGGGCTGGTTCCCCTTATGAGTCAGTGGCTGTCCGTCCTTCTCTGTACACTGAGCTGCTTTTTCCGGGGGCATCGACATCACATTTATTATAGGCAATTGCTTTCTGCTGTCTCCTTCGGTCTTGGTTTGATGTATACGCAGAGCTTCCCACTCTACACTCATGGGCAATTTTTCACAGCACTCCTAAAACAGATGTGAGATCATGATGCAGAGTTATAGTTGTCTTGGTAGACAGTGTTGAGGGTAGAAAGAAATGGTAGTGGGGGACCCTCAGTATGAAGGGGAGTATCCTTCAAATTCTTATCTATCTCGGAGTAAGCTTCTGAGAAGTGATGTCCAAGCCAAGACGGGAAGGCATCGGGATGAGAACTGCTCTAGACAGCAGGCATGACATTCGCAGAGACCTGGGGATGATAGAGATGTGGTGTATTACATGAAATACACTGATAGAAGAGTGAAAATGGGGCAGAGCTGAGGGGTGTGGGTGGAAAGGGTTAAACCATTTGTGGGTAAAACTGCAGTACTTCCAGAATCTTTCTCCTGGCTTTAGTGCATCTCCATATCAACAGGGGTTTCCAAGGGGTGGAGAGAAGTAGTCCATCTCCATATCCATGGGTAATTACCTGGGTGAGGGAGGGCTTCTCTGGACCTGAGAGGTTGGGGGGAGTATTTGCTTGCTTCTGTGGCAGCAGGAGAGAGAGATGCGGGATGACTTCTTGTAAATAATAAATGGGTTTTAAACTTTATTTCTCCTTTTGACTGATTTCAGTTTCAGTTAGGTATTTTGTCCCAGGATTTCCCCTTCCTGGATTCACACCGTGGAGAAAGCTCTGGAGCCTGTCTCCAGCTACCAGCTCCATCCTGAGGGCCATGGGAAACTCCCAAAGCCTGATAAGTTGGGAATTGGTGGTAGGATTTTTATTTCAGAAAGAACATTTTGGCTGCAGTAGGATAAAATGACTTGGAGGGCAAAACGAGAATCAGAGAGGCTGGCTGGGAGACCTGGACTAGGAGACTGGTAGGGAGAGTGAGGAGAGGCAGAATGGCAGCTGGTTCAGAACCAACACTTCACGGTGAACTGCATGTGGTGAGTGAGCGAGGAGGAGGGACCACAGATGGCCAAATTTCTCCACACCTATCTTGTACCCCAACATGGATCTTGGACTTTGAAGACTCCCTGCATCCTCAGTTCTTCCTGATACCACAATCTTGAATCTTGGCATTGACCTAAGACCGCTGGTAACTGTGCACAACCAGTGCCAGTAACACCCATGGCTGCAATCCTTACTCTTAAGGGCTGGTTGTTACCAGGCCCCAGGCTTGGTCCTTCCACATGTGCTGTGTCCTGGGTGTACAGTCACAGGATATCACGGTGGTTAAGAGCAGGGAGTGTAAAGTGTGACGAATCTAGGACCAAGTCCCAGCTCTGCATTTATTCGTTGGTGTGACCTTTGGCAAATCACTATATCTTATCTGTAAAAGAGTAATGGAGCTATGGAGGTTAGGAGGATGGAATGAAGGCATAAATGAGAAACACAGCCAGGAAGCGTGTGCATATAGAAGAGAGACCCTGTGAGCAACAAGGCCGTCCACTGCAAGCCAAGCAGAGAGGACACCAGAGGAGCCACCCCCGTCAACACCTAGACCTTGGACTTCTAGCCCTCAGAGCTGTGAGGGAAGATAAGCTGCTGTGTTAAAGCCACCCAGTCTGGGTAGGTGTATGACAGCCCAGCAACCTGAGACACGAGTGGAACATATTTTGGACTATCATATTTGATACCATTTTTACTGAGGAAGTACTTCCTGCATTCTAGAGGTAAAATAGATTATATCATGACATCTTCAGGTACTATCTAGGTATTCTCGTTCCCATTTTGCAAACAAGGGAACTGAACCTTGGAGATGAAAATGACTTACTTAAAGTCAAAGTCACAGAGGTAGAAATGGGTAGGATTGGGTTCAAATCCAAGTCCTCAGACACCAGTGTCTGGCTTCTTAACCACTGGGCGTACTGCCTAGAAATACTGGTCTCTCTGCCTTTTTCCACTTCCCCAAATGTAAATAACACCCGATATTGTTCTCTATGGTTCTCTGTTTCTTTCCTTCAGAGCACTGGCTATCATTTATAATCATAAATTTAATTCTGTGATCATTTTTCTCAATTTCCACCTTCTCCACTAGTCCCATCATGTAGCACTGTGCTCATAACGATGGAAAGTGCGGTTAGTTTTGGAATGAGCAGTGTTGAAAGGCCTTGATTTTTCTGCCAGGTGAAACGCAGCCAGCCCTTTGCATATGGCGACATGATTGACCTCAGCGGGCATTGGCAGGTAGCGGGACCTGCTGCTGGGCTCTTCAGTTTGTACCTTCATATTGTACCCATGTGGCTCCAGGAGTGGCCGGCATCACTTAACCCTCCCAGCCGCTCGTGTCATGAAGAGCCCCGCCTGGCCCAACGTTCTAGGACCTGTTTTTCCATTTTGTAATGCACTTCAAGGCAGGAAGCTGTGAGCCACCTGACGCTCCGTGGTGGCTTTTCTTTGCTTTTCCCGATGCTCCGCCCGGTTAACACATCTGGTGAAGTGGTAGCTGCTTATGGTGCGAATAACGGAGTCTAAAAAAAAAAAAGGAGCCTGATCTGTTTTACCAGAGTGTGGCTTCTCAATGAAAAGATCCCAGTGGATTCTTGTTTTAGGGGTCACACTGTGTCAATCACCTCCTTCAGCCAATGTAATATTAACAGCATGGTCATTATTTTCCCAGTGATGTTTCCCGTCAGAGGTGTAAACACCGTGCACGTTTCCTCCAACCAAACTGACAGAAAAATTCTATAGGTTTCCCGAGGGCTAGATTTCATAAAGATGGATTATTTTTCTCTATGTGGCTTTTTATTTTTAGTTTCCCTTCTCCTTCCCCAACTTTGTTTTTCCCATTTAAGGCTTTCAAAAAGAATGAATAGTATGCTACATTTTTTATATTCTAAACACCACTCCTGAGTAATTCTATTGAATTCTTTGTTGGTCATTTTTTTTCCAAGTTATGGTTTTAAAAATAATCTAGAACTAATTTGCCTAATGAATATGCAATTATTGCAAGAGTCTTTTCAAGTTTTTGAAAACCTTCAGTCAGCATCTTTCTGGGATGTGGTGATGAATGTCGCATGAGGCATTTGGAAGCCGCTTTGTAATTTGGCATGAGCAGGTATAATTTTTGCACATTTCAAAGCTGGGCACAGTGCAGTCAATTACGGTGTACTTACCATGGTTAGCTAGTGTAGTTTCTACCTTAGCCTAGCTCCCTCTACTGGTGGAAGGGAAGCATCATCGCTCCTGGAGTACTCCGGGGGTGGAAATACAGATCAGGTATCACAGCGTTGACGGAATATGCAGAAAAGAGGGGGTGCAGTCACTGCTCAGACCAGTGCTTACCCATCATAGCTACCATTTGTGGTGTAAGGAGCCTTACACATGTCTTAATCTTCACTGAGCCATAAACCAGAGAGCAAGAGAACATGTCATTCTTGTGAGTAAGGAAAATAAGTCACGGAATAAGTTAAGGAAACTTTCCAGGATCATACAGGGAGTAGGTGGCAGAGCCTATGTTCTTACATTCACTACTGAGTGTGTGTTCTGTGTGGGCACTACGCTGCACACTATGGCAAGTCTAGAAATGAACGTGACCTGGATCCTACTCTCCGAGTGTTTATCTTCTGGTAGAAGAGAGAAGCCAAGCCACCATGATATCTAGCCAAGAAAATTCAGAAAAGAGGCAAGATAGAGGGCCATATCATGGAAGCAGAAGCAAAGGACACGGGTAAATTTTTATGAGATAAAATTTATCCTTAGAGGGAAACTGGTGTTTGGAGGTTTTGCTCATAGCTCCCTTTTCCTGCCTCCTGAGCACATTGTGTTTTGGAAGAGGCCCCTGGCTAGAATGCTGCAGTTATTTGTTTTTGACCTGGGGAACCAGCTCCCTCCTGTGTACTTTCATCCAGTACCTGAGCGACGCAGCCAGCTGGGCTCTCTCCATTGCTGACGTGGGGAAAAGCATCCCAACTCCAATTGTGGGGTTCATTAGCCTCTGCTGTCAAGTTGCCGTGATCGCGAGGGTGTAAAAGGCATAGTGCCTCCCAGGCCTGGCTGGGGCACAGGCGGGCACAGTCTGCCATGAGAGCACACAGGACCTGCTGCCGAGTGCTAGAACATGACATCTGGGGAACTGCTGCCTTTCTGTGGGATTGCTTTTGTTTGCTTTGACAAATGGAACAAAGTGATTTCCCCCATACTCAGTCTATGTTATACATTTTTTTCCTTCTGGCCCCAGGTGAATATCAATATTCTTTTGGTTACACTAGGTAACAGAAGCCCTCCAATAGCTTGAGCAAATAAAGGAGAATTTATTATAAGCATCTCAGGAACTAGACCTAGGCACCAGAAAACTCATCAGGAGCAAGGCAGTTTCCCTCTTGGAAATTCTCTCTCCTTTGGGTTGCATAGACAAAGGAGCTCCAACTGTGCGCCAGTTCCACTGCTGCAAGAGACAAGCCTAACTATTCTTGGCTGGGTTCAATCAGCTATGGTGGTGAAGAGCCATGTACTGTGCACATGACTTCAGGCCCCCGTCCTGTCCCCAGCCCCAGTGTGTGGGGTGTGTGTTGCAGAGAAAGGAGAAGATGAGGGAAAGGCAGTCATGTAGTATATATATATATATGCAATCTGACATCATTTATGTTTTCTTTGGAGTCAGTGCAGCATGCTAACTATCCACAGATACTCTGTGGGAGTTCACTACTTCTTTCCTTTTGGAGCAAATGGGGTTCGCTTGGCTTGTATAAAGACTAGAATTGATGAAGCTATCCATATGATTCAGGCAAAACAGCTGCTGAGGGAAATGAAGGTGGGGTTGTTTTGAATTAATTAGGCCAGTTAATGATACTCCAATACACAGGATAGTTGCTTAGGTGTCCTCATCAAAGTATGAGTAAGATTTGGGTGGTAGTCTTGCTGGCGTTGGAAACCTAAACTACCTCCTCCAAAAGTGACCAATGCATTGTTGTCTTTTTTTTTTCTGTTTCTTTGAGAACAATTTCTGTATTTCAACCCATTGCGGTTATTCTCACTTCCTTTTTCTTCTCCTCCTCCCCCCTCCCCCTCCCTTCCTCTTCCTCCCCCTTTTTTTTCTTCCCTGCTACCTCTTCCTCCTTCTAATCCTTTAAACGTGTAAAATCACTCTTAACTTAAAGGCTGTGCAAAAAACTGGTAGGAGGATTTAGCCCCAGGGTATCAGTTTGCTGACTCCTGGGCCAGTTCCTGACTGAGTACTATTTGTTTTTTTTGTAGACTTTTACTGTAATAAATTATGCTGCAACAAGTAGCTTTTTGCATACATTTTGTGCTATTTTTGCCATTGGGATGGAGTCCTAGAAGTGCTCAAAAGGTAAAGGCATATGAATTTTGCTAGATACTGCCAGTTTCTTCCCCATGGGCTCATTTCATTTTGTACCAGCAGTGTATGGGGATGTTTCTTTCTTCCAACCTTGCCAAAAGTAGACTGTTGAACTTTTAGATTTTCATCTTTTTGCATAAGTAATAAGCATGGTCCTAATTTGCATTTCTTTTATTATGAGGAAGATTGAGCTTCTTTTCATATGGGTTAAGAGCCATTTACATTACTTTTTTTGTGAACTGTCTGTTCGTACCTCTCACCCATTTTTCTATAATTTATTGATCTTTTTCTTCTCTAATTTTAGAATAGGGACTCATTATTCCTGCAAAAAGTGCCAAATGTTTTTCCCCACATTGTCATTTTTATTTTTATATATGGAGCTTTTGCTATGTGGAAGTATTTTTAACATTTTTGTGGTCAAATTTATCAAACTTTCCCCTTATTGCATCTGAATCTTGAGTCACAGGAAAGTTTGGAGGAATTCACCCATGTTTTCTTTTATCACTTATAGTATTATTCTTACATTTAAACATCTGCCCCACTGGGAATTTATTCTGGTGTTCAGAGTGAGGAATGGACTCAATTTTATCTTTTTTCCATATGACTCGCCAGTTATCCCAAGGTCACTTATGAAGACATCCATCCTTTCCCAACTCCTTTGATATGCTGGATTTGAATTAATGAAAAAAATTCAATTATATGAATTCAGTTATTAAAGGCTGAATTTCCATGTGTGACTAGGTCTATCTGTGGATTTTTTATTTGTCCCATTTGTCTTTCTGTCTGTTCATGCACCAATAAAACATTTAAACAATTTTATAGGTTTAGAAAATGTTTTTATATCAGACTCACCCTGCTATTTCTCCTATTTTTCATAGTTTTCCTAATTGAGTTTTATAATCAACTTTATCTCCAGGAAAATAAAAACCCGATGGCATTTAATTTGAGCTCAGTTAAGTATAAAAATTAACTGTGGGAAGATTGACAACTTCATAATGGCTCTTCCTAGTCAAAAATATGCAAAGTCTGTTGACTTCTGTGTCTTTCAGGAATATTTTATAGTTTTTCTCATGTGGATTTTGCAGAAGTGCTATTATTATATGGTAATAGTATCATTGTTGCTCTTATGAATGGGTTTTTCCCTTCCATTGTGTCTTCTAATAGGATTTTGCTTATTGGTCCATCATTTACTTGTAACTTTTCCTAATGTCTTAAATTTGGGTGTATTTCTTGGATGTGTTGAATTTCATTTGTTAGCAAATTTGAAAATATTTTATAGTCATGTTAAGTCCATTTACATTTATTGATGTGCTTGACAGTTTTAACTTCAGTTGTGTCATATTCTTTATTATGTGTTTACATAGATAGTGTTTCACTGTGGGATTATTTTACTTGCCTGTATGCACTCTCTCCCATGTATCTTTTGGCATTTAGGAAAGTCTGGAATTTTGGTCTAATGGCTACCCTTAGGGTAAGGCCTTTATGTAATACATGTAAGGTCCTCTGTTTTGGGTAGTGTCTAATGCTTCCTTACTAGGAGCAATACTGAAATAAGCTAGCAATCTCTTCTTTTACCTCCCCTTCATCTCCCGTAATATCTGATGCAATTTGATGGTCAAATAATGTTATTTTCCCTCGGTTAATACTTGAAGGCAAACATGGAGCTTATTCTCTTTCCTTTATGTTCTTTCTTTTCCTGTTTCCTTTTTCATTGGCTATTCCTGAAAATCCAGGAGAAGGCAGATGGCAGCAGATAGCTCATCCTACCTCTTCTTCCCGCAGAGCCTGGAGAAGTGCGTAGACTGGGTAACAAGACCAGGTTTTGATTTAGTCATCCGTTTTTAATAGCTCCTTTACCTTTTAACATTGGGGTATATCTTGAAGGTATTTTTGACACTGTCTTGAGTGCCTTATAGACAGAGAGATAATCACCACTATGGGGAGCGGTAGCCCACTGTCTCTTGGCACCCTGGGGGAAAACTGAGGAGGGAGGCCGTTTTTAGTTCAACCAGGAGTTTGGACTCTAAAAGCCCAGGGTCCATCTCTCAGCAAACACCCTCAGCTCATTTCCCAGGAAAGCTGCAGGGCCATTGGCACCCCAGGGATGCAGCAAGTGCACCCAGTGGCAATGGACAGGCTTTGGGAACTAGTGTGGACTTGAAGAGTCCTTCTCCAAAGAGAGCCCTGCCCCAGATACTGTGACCTGCCTATGTCCTCAAGCACATGTGGAAGGGGAGGGACTTCCTTCTGCTTGACTGAAATTGCATTTCCCATTACCAACATAGCCATCTGATACAAAGATATAACAAATGGACTTTTAAAACATATTTAGTGTTGTGGAATGAAATTCTTTCCTTATTTCATGGAGTAAACTCATAGCACATATATAAGATAATGGAATGAAAAATTAAGATACTCAAATAGCAAGCTAGTTCAGAATGGGAGGATAAAGGGGACCGCAGAGCTGTCTCCTGGAGTGTGGAAGTGTGGCCATTGGGAGTCTCTGGTCGGATGCCTGCGGCCACGGCAGGGGAGAGAGAAATTCGGCATGCTGCTGATTTGAATATACATCTCTTCCTAAGTAGGTCTGATGGATGTCAGGATCTCTGTACATTGTCTTCCTGACTCAAATGCTTCTCTCTCCTCTAAAGCTTTGCTTCTGACCTAGTGTGAGTTTTTCTGCTGCTCCATTTACCACTGACTTCTATCTTACTCATCCCTCAGGGAATCAGAATATGGGTGCATGGTATCCTGAACTAGAGAAAGGACGTTACTGAACAATGTGTTATCCTGGGGTTTAAAGCTGTGTAAGGGACATATTCTGGAAGAGTTTAAGAATTCAAGTAACATTGGAGTCAGTATGAAAATGTTTAGGACTCAAAGCTAGGAGAAAAATTCTTCCTATCTGTGGGGATATCAAGATTCCTTTAAAGTTAGAGAAATGGTGGCTATGGGTTATGTTTTCTATTGGCCCCTTTTCTTGTTTTTATTGGATTTTTTTTCTTTCTTTACTTTTCTTCTTCTATTTTTTTTTTTTGCTCAGAGCCTTTCTGTTTTGAGATGAGGTAAAAGCCACCAGAATGTTTACCTGTTTCTAATTTTTAGTGACTTTAATGAGTGAAATCAAGGTTTTCTTAAGCAGTTTCTGTCCTCTCCTTGCACATTTTCTGTTACATGAAGAAATGAAAGACAGAAGTAGCCATCCAGGAGGAAACAGACTCTCATCATTTGAAGTGGCTGATGTTTCACAGGCTCTGTGGGGAATCCCGAGCATTAGCTTCAAAAAAAGCCATTCTTTATGCCAAGGCTGCTTTTAGATTGGGCTTGTTGGGGCCCTTTTTGTGACCTCCAGCACTGATAATGGGGAATGTTGATCCTCAAAATGGAGGAAGGGTGAAGTTATGGCCTAAAATCATAGGCTAGATCTATCCCCAAATTTCTTAACGTGTGAGAATTCCCCATCCTTCCTTTCCCGCGCTGTTAACAATGACGCTGATTTTATACGTTTCAGTATTTACCCCTTCTGTGACATTCCAGACTGATTTTTTGGATATTTGTGATGCAAAATTGGAGACAATTGGGAGGGCAAGAAGGGTCTTGAGTAGGGTTGGGTGACAAATATTTTGAAGAATTTGACAGTTGAGCTGGGAAGAAGGTGTTAATGAAGGAAGTGGAGGGGAGAGAAAAGTGAAATTTTAGAATAAATTATTTCTGAGCTCAATACATTCCATTCATGTTATATGAGAATTTAAGCAAAGAACTTGAGTTATCTTTAAATTTTACTGTTCTGGACTGTAGTTCTTTGACTGAAGTAACATTCCAAGACCAGCCCTCATGGATGGCGCCTCATCATGTCCACACATGTGCTTTTTGTTATAACTTATTCTGGTCTCTTATAGAATATTTCTTTAGGTCAGCATGGAGAATAAGTTGTATTTCACATATCAACTCTGATTGGTGTAACTTCTGGAGTTCTGTGTTGAAATGGATTAAGAAAGCCCGTGTGTATTTTAGTGGGAAAGAACACCCTGGTTGATTAGTAATGGCCGCATGGGTGTGAGATGTTGGTGAACATTCCCCTGCCATAGACTCTTCCACAGATGGAGAGCACCTTCCCTGACTTTCCTTGTGATAGGATGCTAGTGTGAGAGAGAAGACCTGCAGAACTCTGCTGTTTACAACTGCTTTTGTTGTCAAAATGAAGGGGCAGTAAAATAGCAAGTTTTAATATAATAGAAAGGAGTGAGTTGATTAGCACAAAGGATTTTCTTCCCTTTTGCTTTGAGATATAATTGACATATTAAATTGTGTAAGTTTAAGGTGTATGATGTGTTGATTCAATACTCTTATATATTGCAAAAGGTTTACCACCATAGTGTTAGCTAACACCTTCATCATATTACAAGATTACCATATTTTTTTATGGGTGAGAACATTTAAGATCTACTCTAAATAACTTTCAAGTATATAATATAGCTTATTACATATTATCACTATGCTGTACATTGGACCCCCAGAACTTACTGCTCTAATAACTGGAAGTTTGTACTCTTTGATCAAAAGACCAGTATGTTCTGTTGGAGCTCTGAGTTCAGTATAGACTAACTGGGTTCAAAAGTTAAGTACTTTGTCATATGAATTTTTCATGTTAACTACATCCACTGCCTGGAATCCCTACAGCAATAATTTTTAACCCCTTTTACTGTAAGGCATCCCATCATTTTATTAAAGAGCTTGGGCTCTTTATAAAGATAAACATTTCGGAGAACATTTCTGTAGTTACAGGAATTTGGTTCATTAATAACAGCTTTCATTTCTGGGCTAAATGTTTTGCATATATTAGCTTATTGAAGACCTACGAAAATCTTATGAGATCAATATCATTATCCCATTTTATGCTGAAACAACTGATATCAAAGAGATTATGTGACCAGCCCTGGTACACAGTTTAATAAATGAACATCTTATTATTTGTATATTGTAGAACTTGAGCTCTTAATCATACTGTCCTGCTAATTAGTTTACTTTTTTGCTTAGTTATTATTTACTGTACATTTTAAGGACTTGAGAAAATTGTAGTTGTTTTCTAGACTCAGCCCATGAGGTCTACACCGTGCATAGATTACAAAGATCCTGGAGCTTAGTGCAATTCCTGGGAGTTTTGTGGAGTCAAAGGAGAGAAACAGAGAGGAGCTGGGAGTCGGCAGGTAATGGATTGAGGTATGGATCCGTTTAGGCAGAGCAGTAGTGAAGGAGTTAAAAGAACAGACATGGAACTCTTGGGTTCTCTTATTTGTTTTTTAATTCTACGAGTATTTTCTGAGCACCTGCCATGTGCCATGGTATGCTAGAAACCCAGGGCTACAAACCAGCACGCACAACATCGATCCCTATCTTCATGAAGCTAATAGGCTGCTAGAGACAGATTGTTCACGTCCCCTCCACCCCATATTTGTCTGTTGGGACCTAATCCCTAGTATGGTAGCATTAAGAGGTGGGGCCTCAAGGGGGTGATTAGGGTGGAGCCCTCCTGAATGGGATTAGTGCCCTTATACAAGAGACCCCAGGGAGCTCCCCTGTCCCTTCTGCCATGTGGGGAAACAGCAAGAAGACAGCTGTCTATGGGTCTGTGAACTGGGGGAGAGGTCCTCACCAGACACTGAACCTGCCAGGGCCTTAATCTTGGACTCCTCACCCTGCAGAACTGTGAGAAATAAGTGTTTGTTGTTTAAGCCCCCGAGTCTGATGTTATAGCAGCCTGAGCTATGACACAGGCCAACGAGCAAGATGCAATTAATCAATTAACCTCTCAAACAAATGTAAAATTAAAAAGGTAAGTATTCTGAAGACAGGGTACATGGTGCCAAAAGGGTCTAAAGGGGTACTTTGACACGGTCAGGGGAAACGGAAGGCCTCTCTGAGGAAGAGATGGTTAAAGTGAGACTTGAAGAATGCATTAATCTGGTGAAGAGTAGAGGGAAAAGAATTCCAAAGATAGGGACCAGCATGTGAAAATCAAATGGGAAGAAGGTATGAAAGAAGCTAGTGTGGCTAGAGCAGAGAGGAGTTTCTGGCTGGAGAGGTAGGCGGGGACAAATGTGCCTGGCGTGGGCGTATTCGGGGATTTGATCTTTATCCTGATAACTCTGGACAGCCACGGAATGGTTTTCTGCAGGAGAATGGCACAAGCAGGCTTCAGTTTCCATCAGGTCGCCTAGGCTGTGATGAGAAATAGACTGGAGAGGGACAAGAACAGAAGCAGGTGGCTCAGTTTGGGCAGTGGCAGCCTGGTCATGCCCAAAAGTGCTGTCTCCCAAGGTGACCGGGTGGCAGCGCCTCGGTCCTCAGGGCTGGCAGCATGGGGATAGAGGCCCCCTATAGCCGCGTCTGTACCTCTGTCCAATACAGGGTGCCGGTGAGGAGCACTGGTTCTAGGCACACCTGTGGTCGCCTTTATTGGCATTCGTTGGCTCCGATGATCATCGCTGTCCATTTTTAGCCAACATTCAGTCTGCCCTTTACTTTCCTGCCCGATATTGTTTCCTATCCAATATTCACAATCCCACACTTTTCAGTGCCAACCTGCCTCCGTGTGCCCAACTAACTGAAAGGTAATTCCCTCCCTTTTCCTAAGTGATTTGTCCAGGAATAGCTAAGTGCATGAGAAACGAAGGGAAATTGGGGCAGTTCCGAGGAGAACTTCTGTCTTGTCAGAGAATCTGCAGGGAGTGACTGTGGATATGACGCCTGGACTGCTGGAGCCCACGGACACTGGGGCTGAGGGATGTGAAGGGCATGTGGACCTTAAAAACATCCTTAAGCTATTAGTCAACCAAATCAGTGGTCTTCAGAGCTTACATTGCCTCTGACCTTCCTGTTATGTGAGATAATAAAGTCTTTAATTTGAACTTAGACTTAGGTTTCTCCTATTTGCAGATGAAAATATTGAAGCCAATAACCACCTGTGTGGTCTTGGGAACGCTAACTACTGTCTTGAGCCACTCACTTCCTTTATCTATAATGTGAACAAATTTATACTTGCTGCATTGAAATATAGCTGTAAAGGTATTATCATTAAGTGCACCTTATATGCTTAGCCCAGTGCCTAACAAATAGTTGCTCAATGAGTTGTTGCTATGGAAATGAATAATAATCCTTTTTCCTATTTGGGTCAGTGAGGATGGACTCTGATTACAGGTGGCCCCTTGCCTACAGGCCATATACTAGCCAACTGTTTGGAAACAAACAAATAGCTGTATTTTCTTTTTTTTCCTACGCTGGTTTACCTTGATTTCTGGGTTTTATAAGGACATGTAAATATACCCTAGACTGCCTGGCTATCATTTTTTTGCCACCTTGATGCTCTGTTTGGATATAATCGGTTAGATTGTGCAGCCAATAGGCTGTCACAAAGCACCAGCTGAGTGGTTACTGGAGCTCAGAGCTTCCCGTTAGCTGTGGCCTCCCCGTCTTCCGGTGAAGGATTTCGCACATATGAGAACCACTACATGGAGACCGTTTCGTGGTGTTCACTTACTCTGCCTTGGGGGAACACTGAATCAACTTTGATATTTCTTGAATGTGCAGATCTATAGCCTAGCTCTTCTTTCCTGAAAGAAAGAAGACCGTTGGCAGCACTCTCCCAGTGAGGTGGACACTCCCAAAATGAGGTGCATGATTTTCAAAGCCAAAACTTGCTTTTAAGCATGAAGCCCGAAATACTCCTCCACACCCCCAACCCTTTTTGTCTCTGAATTCACTGGGTGATTTCTGGAATTGTGTCTTCCTTTGAATATTTTCCTAAAGGCCATGCTCCTCAGTGGCTGGGGTTAAACTCTAAGCCTGCCAGCAATTAGCATGCTTCCTGTCTCTGGGGGATGAAGGCTGACATTTGAGTGTGAGGCGTGGTGCTAAGGGATTTATATGACACCATCCTCATGCAACAGACAGAGATCTAGAAACAGATGAGGTAACTTGCCTGTGTGACTAGTTAGTAGGTAGGAGAGGGGGAGTTTGGACCTAGGCTTGTCTCGCTCCAAAGCAGTTTCCTGGAGAAGCAGAGCAGCACATTACTACACGGTCAAAGGCACAGTCTGCAGTCAGGTACCAGTGTCCAGTTGATGTCTCTGCAAGTTATTCAACTGCCTTGTGCCTCAGTTTCTCCACCTATATAATGGGAATAATATTGTACCTATGGCAAAGGGTTGGTAGGATTAAATGAGTAAATACACACATGAAGAACCCAGAACAATGCCTGGCACAAAGAAGGGCTAGATGTGTTTGCTAAATAAATAAATAAATATAATGTTCTCCTTGTCTTGAGATAAATGTGTCTGAATTGCAGTATTGCCGCTTTGGGATGCACGTCATTGCTTTGTAATGGAAGCAGAAATACTTTTAAGTAAGTTTCTTTTTCTTGACAATAGAACCACAATATGGCAGGCTGGAATCTGAATGTAGGTCTTTCAAACTGGAAAGCCAGTGTCTTTTCCATTACCTGGGCACAGAATGGGACACTTTGGGGAGTTACAGAGGAAAAAACAAAAAAACCCCAACAAGGTATTAAGTCTAAGGCTAACGTTCACGCAAGGTCCTGAGACTTCTCAGAGATTACCCATGAGTGGTCAGGGCTTTTCTTTGCATATTGAGACTTAAAGACCAAATATGACTTCAAATAAAAATCCAGTTATAATGTGCACATATCTGTAGTCACTGGAGAGTTGTCCTTTCCTTTTTTGTCTTTTGCTATTAACAAATGCTTTCTTTTCTTATTCTTTATTTCCTTATCTTTTTTGTTACCTTAAGAGGTTTAGAATATTTTAAATTGGTCACATAAAAGCCATTTTTTAATGTCTGCATTGGTTTTGAATCAGTGTGCTATAAATAAACACCAAAACTGGAATAAATTTCATTAGCAAGTAAACATAATACATATCACAGAACATTTTACATAAATTCCCTTCTGTGCTTGTCAAGCAAGGACCCGAGAAATGCTTGTCTCTGCAAGCTGCTCCGAGACTCATAAATTGCTTCATAGAATGAGGAAATATTCAGTAAACACGGACAATTAATAACCATGTTCCCAAGAACTGAGATGGAGCCCCCATATTCTGCCAAAGAGTTAAGGAAAAGTGCTTCCCTTATACTGTCCTTGAAGGCTCTGCCACTGGGTGCCAGGAATGGGCGAGATGGGCTCAGTTTGGTGGGGAAAAGAGACATATGAACTCAAAATTTATCATTTTGTGCATGTGCACGTTGTTATATTTTCCCTTCCTAGAATAAATGCCTCCTTTTCCTGGAAATGATACCCCCATCTTCCTTTGACGAACTCAATCTTCCCCATTGTCAGTCCATATGGTTTAGGAGAAACTGATTTACCCTCTTGCTTCAGAGGTGGAAGGTCAACCAGACCTAAACCATGGACAAATTCTATCCCCTTGACCACAGTGATTGGTCCAGGGCAGGCAGACGATCCAAGACAGGCCAATAAGACTCAATTCTGAGCCTCTACTGGAACTATCAGGCAAGAAAACTCCCTGTATGTAGACTTGCAGCTGGGGTAGCCCCCAGGTGGGAACCCACTGCTTGGACTTAAGTCAACACAGGAAGAATCCTAGAAATGAAGGAATCAGCTGGGAAGGTGTCGTTTGAGCACCTTGACCCATTTGTGTCTGAAAATTCTATCTCCAAACTTCTTAGTAACATAAAGGAATAGAACATTCCTTTTAAAAACATTATTAATTTGATATTTTTGTTATTAAGCCAGTATAGTTTGAATTAGTTGTAATCCCTTTCAGTGAGAGTCCTCGTTAGTAAGACTGATATAAAAAATAATATAAACAAACGGTCTTGGGGGCATCCTGGATGGAGAGACTAAGGGGTGACATTTAAATTGTGCTCAGAAGAAAGTGTAACATTTCACAGGGGTGTATCGGAGGTAAAGACATTTTAGAGAAAAAGAGCAACGTGTGCCAAGAAGAGGGGCGTTTCAGGGAATGTGAGAGATTTGGGTGACTGGGAGGCCATGGTGTGGTGAGGAGTGCTGGGAGAAGTGGCTGGAGAGACGGGCTGCCCTGGAATGTCCGGGGCATGGCCCACCCCAGGAGGCCCGGATGACAAGGTTGGGCGTGTGTCTGGTTGATTACTCCCTGTGGCGGAGTGGAGAATGTGTTACACTGAGAACTGTGGGCAGGGGAGCTGATTGGGAGGCTATGACAACAGCTCGGAACAGATCTAAAAATGTTCACAGACCCAAGTCAGGAAGTATAGTATAACTGCTGTCTTTTCCCCACCCTGCATCTAAGGCAGACATCACGGAATGACGCTGCCTTCTCTGATGTAGTATCCCTGGGGCGCTGTTCCCAATCATTTGTCAATATTGCCTCTTGAGGTGAAACCTGTCTGCAACCCCAGACTCTCCAGGATGTAGTCGGTATGGATGCTCTAATGAGCCTGGAGTTATCTTGGGTTGACTCTTGCTTTGTGTTCTTTGGGTTGAATCATTGAGTTGGAAGTTGTCTTTTTTGGCTTGTAGAAGTATATGGATGAGTGTTTGCTGAGCAAGAAAAATATTTTGAGGGAAATCTCAATCTCAAAGGGAGACTGCAACTTTTCTTCTTCTCCTGATGCCAATCACATTCCTGGCGCAGCAACCGAAGTGAAGCTGGTGGGCTCTGGGGGGCCACTGTCTGGCTCAAGCTACTTCTGATGGGATGTGAACACATGCATTTCCTTGAGGCCACAGCTTTCAGTCTGACCTGTGGCCCTAAGAACCACTGTCTGACAGCCCCTGGGCAGCCACTGCGAAGGGAGTTATGGGTTTCAGCACCATTTCCAGGAGCGTGAGTCCACTTCAGCACAGCCATTCTGGAGTTACTGCCAGAGAGGGAGTGCTAAACTGAAAGGCAAAGGAATAAATGGAGACAGAGCTGCTCTACCCACCATCAGAGAGGTTTTCCCACAGCCACGTCGAGGTCTGTTGGGTCAAAGGCTACAGTGAGAGCTTCCCCTGGAGACAGGGCGCCGCCAGGCAGGGGGCTGTGCTCTCTTCTGCGGGCCAACAGACCAAGCTTCACAGAGCAGGAAACTGACTAGCTTTGGAGTTAAGAGAAGAGGCCTGTCCTCCCAGGTAGCAGGGAGGAGCTGTTTCCTCCAGGTCCATCAGACAAAGGATCCTTAGAGTCACATCAGATTTCCCCTTTCAGTTAAAGAAGAGAAAGTCCTCATTTGGACAGAATGAGAGGCCATGTAGGAGTCTTGAATGGGGAGGTTTGAAACTTTCTGAAGGCTTCCCTTATTCTGCTTCTTAGTACAGTCTTATTCCTGCCTGCTCATTTGGGAAGGAGAATGCACAGGTATTTGAGGAATACAGTGTGTTATAATAAAAGTAGGTCTAAAGCAGGGGGAAGATTGGGGATTTCAAAAGCCTGTCAGTATCTGTGTTTTCAGAAATTCAAAGTAAACCTATGCACAATGCTACATATAAAAAGAATTACTATTTATAAAGCAACAATAATATGCCAGCACTCCCTATATATGGTCTCATCTCTCAGCCATAAGAGAATACTTAAGTTCACAGATGAAGTAAGTAACAGAGAGTTTAAATAAGTAACTTACTCAGGCTTTCCACCTAGGAGTGAGGAAGCCAGGACTTAATCACACACCTGCCTGGCTTCTAAGCCCATGCTGCTTTCACTCTACTCTGATATTTTGTGGTGTAGGAAGTAGCTTGAACTGGAATAGATACCCCAACTGAGATAAAATAGAGTAATTTATAAGTCCCTGAAAATAATGGGTACTGGGCACTCTGCTGGGCACATTACACGCATTTCTGTGATTCATCCTCAGAGTAACACTATGCACTGGACTCCATTACTTATTCATTCCACAGATGAGGAAACTTAGAGATTCCAAAGTTTGCCCAAGGCCTCCCAGCCAATAAGTGATGGAGCTGAGAGTAGGATTCAGGCCACCCTTGCTCCAAAGCACATACTCTTAACCGCTGAAGCCAGTATGGTACATAGAACTGTTAATGGAGGTACACGATATGATTTTAGGGGACATATAAACAAATACCTTTTAAAAGTCATTATTTAAATATTAATGCAAGTGAGGCTGCCTTTTCCAGTGGCAGTGATACAGTATTTCTATTTTAAAAGTGAATTTTTAAAATTAAAAAGTGAGTTGATTTAAATGAAGTGTATTCGGTGAATAATAAGGTGGCACATGGATATGGCAAACATGGTCAAGGCGGTTCATGAAAGATGGGGGCTTGGGGGTCACAACGACATGCTACTCAGCAGTGACGCAGCCTGCTCTGAGCTGAGGAGTGGGAGACACGGCACAGGAGGGCGCAGGGCTGCGGGGGCTGATCTGGGCTGGGGAGCGCCTAGCAAGGGCCCGGGCTGCCTAGCTCCCTGTCAGCTCCTGCCTCGGGCTCTGGAAGGCTGCACTGTGTGGGCAGGTGGACACGTTGAGTCTGTTTCACTTCTTTCATTCACCCAATGTTCACAGTCGCCTTCGCCCCTTCCCCATAAAGCTTCCCTCTGAATCCCTACTGAATCCCGCAAAACCTGGCTTTTCACAATATGTGATAATGTACTGTTATGTTTCTCTGTCAGTTGTGACCACAGATGGCAACTATATTTCAAATTATGGGACAACTCGGAAAGATGGATAGTGGCTGATGAAGGGCTGCACTGGAGAGTTACTCTGTGGTTGTACGTGAGATCAGTAGGAAGGGACACCGCAATCAGTTAGTTGTGTGTGTCATGGGGCAGGTAAGGTGAGAAGAGGCATGTGTGTCATGTATTTGTTATCCTCGGTTCTTGATTCTCCAGCTAGATGGTGGGCCTCGGAGGAAAAGTCCCGTGGCTTCTCCATACATCGCACTCGTCTCAGTATGTAGCGTGTTTACAGATAACACTGCTTCTGCCTCTCGCTTCCTGTGAAGGCTGAGCCTGGAATTCCAGGAGCATCAGAGGCTGTTCCAGGAGATTTCACTGTAAGTTGCATGGACAGAATCTGCACTTGGTGATGTGGAGACAGGGTAGCTGCTTGTTTTTCTCCCACACTAATCCAGCGGGCACTGACTGGGGGGCATAGGATGGGCGTGTCGGGAAGGAGCCAGAGAAGGGAGTGGATCAGGAAAGCAGTGCCTGGAGGCCACAGAAATAGTTGGGAGATAATTTTTCCCATGTGTTTGCATCCAGTCACAGTCAGTCATTTCTACTGCGACCTGACCAACATCTCCCTGGTTTTCTCTGTGGCCGCATGACTTGTCCCCCAGGAGCAGATGGCCAGCAGGGAGGAAGGGCAGGTTGGTTGGGCATCCTCGCATGGGATTTCATCAGCACCGTGGGAGGGGGAAGAGCAGCGGCCAGGGTTTGTTCCCAGTGGGACCCTCACCTAGACAAGTGCCTGTGCTGTCAAATCCTAACTGGGAAAAAGTGATGCATGAACGGAATCCTGTATGTGCGTCCAGGTCAGGCATTCCCTTGACAAAACTGTGACGGCTCTGCTCTCCTTTGTCTCTGCTCTGTTGTCTTTGCGCTTCAGAGATGTCACCACCCTCAGGAGAGGGCCCTCTTTCTTGGAGAAAATCTAACATGTTCCTTGAATTATTTCCTCCTTTCCAAACTCACCCAGCATCCTGGGTGACCTTCCTTCAGAGTCTTTGCTTTTAGTTTGTTGACTAAATACCACTTTGAAAATTATTCTCAGAGAGCTCATGTAGTGTCCCTACTAAGAGGTACTTCCAAGCACAATGCTTTGTTTTTGGTGGGCTTGTTTGTGTTTTAGGTCATAGAATCATGTTCGTGGTGTGACTCTCAGGCAGTGGGACAGACCAGTGGAGGAAGTACTTTGACTTAGGTTTCCACTGAACCACACAGTGAAACGGTTCATTCTTCTGTCTGCATACTTCTCAGCAGTGGGTTTCAACCACCAACCCTAGGAGATGTGGGCTGTCAAATGATGATCAATAACAGTGCATGAGCTCATCCTTCCATATGGTTAAAGCGGTGTCGGAACGGAGAGTTGGGTGGGCTGTGCAAAGGAAAGACAAGGCACACGTCATTAAGCTGGTGCCTAAAGAGACTGTATGAAATCAAATTAAAATGACTGAAACATGAAGAAAAGCAGGTCTTGTGTGCATATGTGGAAGGCAGAGTTTAGGCAGTAAATGCTTCCACTTAAACACTTGCTGAACGTCACTATTCTGGAGCAATTGAGACCTTTATGCCCAGAGTCTAGCTTGATGGCAGGCATAAGGAGTCCCTCAGGAACTGCTTTGTAATCTAAAGAACAAGATTGAGGTTAGCTTCTACTTTTTACCCACATATGGCCAAATATAAGACAATCTTGAATGTTAGGTGATTCAGCATTTTCTCCGAAAAGGGTGAGGTTTGTAAAAATATTTTTGGTCCAATGGAACATACACACTTCTAAGTCTATAGCTGAAATAGGTACTGATCTATAAATAATATTTAAGGTATTTAGTTCATTACACCTACATATTTCAGGAGGTAGTATATTAATTTAGCAGTACTCTTTTTTTCCACTTTTGTATTTTTTGAGACAGTTTTCTTCCAACTCTTCGGATTCATTTCTGGTATTGGTGTCTTTGACATCGCCCCCTACTCCTCTTCCTTCTGACAACTCGTGCTGTTCAAAGGGAACTTAGTCTGTGGCCCAAAGACGCTCCCTAATGGAGAGTATGACACTGAATCATGCAGAGACCCACTGGCACCGAGCAGCCTGATGTTGGTTCTGGAATCCATTAATTCTTTATTTCAAGAGTCCTTTTGGTCTTTTAGAAAGCACAGCGGTCAGTGCTGGTGCCATTGAGTGAAGGCTATTTTCCCTCAGGCTTCCCCATTCACGATGGAATATAATACAAAGCTTTCTTTTCAGATTCACTTTTAGGATCTATTCTGTCTGGAGAATTAGGAGAAGGGCCTGGGAGCTGGTGCCGGAGGATCAGAATAGGAAGAAAGATGTGGGGTGTGGTTCAGTCCTGGGCTGGATTATGAAGACTTTGGAGCATGGAGCTAAAAGGAATGAGGAGATGACAGATTTCAACACCTTCATAATTTAGAAAAGAAACACATACAAAGTCTAGGGGAGTCTTGTGTCCCAGGATGTATCTCTTTTGACTCCAAAGCCCACACTCTTCACCATGGCACGGTCTGTCCTCCAGAGAAATCTGTGTTAATTCCTTGTCTTGCTCATAACTATGAACCCTTGGGTGAGAGGCAGCTTCTATGAACCTGGGCTTCATTATCTTCAGAACAGGGCAATAATCCCCACGGGGACTTTGTGAGCAGAGACGAAGTAACCGATGTAAAGTGCTCATCGCTGTATATGACACAGTGGCTCAATGTACAGGAGCTACTGGAGTTGTTATTATTTTGTAGGTCTTTTTCTAGGTACGAAGTGCCCTCCTGCTATCCTTTTCCAATTCCTTCCCACCTTGACCCACTATATTTTGATACTAGATATATAAAGAAAAATAAAATCACTAAGGATTCAGCTACAGAGTTACGTGGAGTTGCATTATGCTCTTCAAAAGAGCTCCCCTTCCTTTACCTTCGGACCCCTTTCTCATCCTTGATGACTCCAGTCACTCTGTCCTTTTCCAGGAAGCTGTCCTGTCCCTGCCAAACTGAGAGCATGATGCTCTGAGTGTGGGGTGAAGGTGACGTGCATGTGTGTGTGTGTGTGTTTTAATTCAGACGTAGGGAATAGCAAAACATAGTATCCAAATACTGTGATTTGGTCATTTGGCAATTTGACTTGTAACAAAGGAAATGGGATATTTTCTTTCCTGCAGTGCACTAGCAGGACATCCCAAAGCCACAAGTCTTTTATTTATCCTCCTCGTTTGAGAAAATGAGCCCAGCTCATGACAAGCACTAAACTAGATATTGGTAAGATCTGGTCATTAGGGTTCCAATGAACACATGTGTCACCGCTGCTCACTCAGTACATGTCATTGATAGAAATGCTTGCAGGGTCCACAGCTTGGCATTCTCCAAAAATATGGCAACTATTATTTTCTCTTCCTAGCTGAAAAGCATAATTTAAAACAATCCTTTTTTTTTTCATTTGAATTGCTCTATCTAGAAAAATTGATAGTGCATTTACATGAGGCTGGGGGCCCAGAGGCCACGTGCTGAAGTCCATGTCTGTCTACCTCATGGTGGAGAATAAATGCACATGACAGAAGAAGCAGTGTGAAGAACGGGACAGGAGAGGCCTGCTGGCGGCCCCCGTCCCTGCCGTGCCCTCCCTCCCCCTTACTCCGAGCTCAGAAAGCCTTGCTCCTCTTGACTCCTACTGGCCTCCGGTTGTAAATACCCAAACTTCCCAGCAGTTAGGCCTATGCCTGCCTTTGAAAGTGAGCTCAACTTAACATTCATTGGGCACTTACGTGCCAAGCACTTGATAGTTTCTGTGGGCTCTGCTTTAAAACAAAACTGGTCTAGTATGGTGAGAAAAAGGTACACGTAAGGTATGAAGGGGTGAAATGGGAATGGGGAGTTCTCTCTCTCTCTCTCTCTCTCTCTCTCTTTTTGGCTTATCCTGGTGTTATTTAGTAGGGTAAATATTAAATGGAACATTGTGCAAGTTTAAGGTGTATGTTGCGTCACTTTGATACATTTATGCATTGTAATAGGGTTGCTGTTGGAACTTTATCATATGACATACGGCACCGTATTGTCTGCGTTCAACAAACCATACAAGGAGGTTTCTAACTGTGAACCAGGCTAACAGGAACCCGCAAGGTTCCAGATGGGAATAAGGACACGAGGCCTTAATCCGACCTGGGACCTGGGCTGCCTGCGCGGGCCGTGCACGATCCAGGCCGTGGCAGCTGCTGCCCACAGGGAAGTGGGGTGCGGTCTCTCGGCCTGGGGCCATGACCCTCCCGCTGCCTGTGTGATATGGCCCCCGGCGGATCCCAGCCTGATCTCATACTGGACTCAACTTTTCTTCCTCTACTCCAGGCACAGTTCAACATGCTGAGGCCTTTCTGCCTCAGGTCCTGATGTGTCTGCCTCAAACTTCCCATCTTTTGAATCTCAGTTTACATGCCTCTTCATGGAAGCTTTTCTGGAATATATGGCTAAAGTCCCCGCCTTCCTGTTACCCTTTAATCCTGCTGCCCTGCTTTATTTCCTCCTTAGCACATAATCTCTGACTTCCTTGCTTACTTATTGGCTTATGTGTTCTGCCCCACCCCACGAAGATAGCCCCAATGGCTGGGTGCTAATCGCAGGAGGTGGCCGGGGCTGGGCCCAAGCCAAGGCAGGAGGCCACCCCTCGACCACCCTGTCTTTCTGCCTTGGGTCTCACTGTTACTCCTCTTCCTGAACATCTGGCCACCATCACACCAACATCTTTGGGGAAAGGAGCTGTCGTCAGGCCATGTGCTTATGGGGTCTTCCATTCCTTTGCTTATTGTCTTGGCAGGGATGTTGTCTTGTTCACTGTAGTCACCCCAGTGCCTTGCGCATCGTCTGGCACACAGAAGGTACTTAATAAATGTTCACTGAATTGTCTGCCACCTACTGGCTGTGTGCCTTTGGCACGTAGTAGGTCTTCTTTAAGCATAGGTTTATTGACCTGTAGAACATGGGAGGTGGGGAGACGGAGTATTGGCACTTCTGTTAACGAGATGTTGAGAGGAAGCAGAAAAGTAAAGAATGGAGGGTGCTTACTAGAGCAGAGATGGCGGAATGGAAATTTCATGAGCAGAAAGGGGACCCTTTGAGCCTCTGTCTTTCTTTTGGAGAAATAACCTTTGACGCTGTCCCTGAGGCGCCAACAGGCAGGGGTGTAGAGCTCATGCCTGCTGCATGTGTCAGCACTTAAGAACTCATTTTACCTTTGGTGAATGAGTCCTTGATGAGGCTGCAGGGTAGAGTCATCCTGAAATGGCCATCCTGAGTTTGTCCTTTTTTAAAAATTTGACAATCTTCCTTTCCATGCTGATTCCCTCTGTTAGGGAAATTCACAATTGGATCCATTTTATGGGAAAGAATAGAACAATTACTCACCAGAATCCCCAAGCTAACACCGAATCCTTGCATGCTTGCTGGAAATTTTATTGAATCAGCTATTATTGCTGTTTATTAGACCATTCCTGCCACAGGTCCAGCAATAAACTTTTGAATAGCAAGAGGTATGATAAATCTCTTATTGCTATAAATCATGATTAAACTAGTATTTATTGACTACCTACCACAGGTGAGGCACTGTAAGTAGGTATTTGAGTCTATGTATTCTGACTGGTTCTCCAAATAAACCTGTGAGGTAGTTAAGGTAGTGCTATTATCCCTGTATTATCTGTAAGGAAACTAAGAGAAGATAGTTTGTGTCATTTTCTTGGGGTTTCACAGAAAATAAGCAAAAACCAAGAAATGATAGATTCAAAGGTCTATACCTGTGAAGACCCACTATGTCAACATAAACAAAATTAAATTTATCTTGGCCTATTGTTATATCATGTAAAAATGGCTGGATGAATTTTAATCAATTTCAAAGAATATGTTTGGGTCTATCAAGATATAAATGCAGACCATCTGACATGCTCAGAATTCACCTTAGAAGCATTCTGCTTCTAGCAATGTGAGATTACATTAGTTATGACCAAGACTCTGGATGGGGACAACTAAAATGACTGGATAGTATTTTTTAAAGTTCTAGTTGAAGGCACGAGAGAGCCATCAAAGAGATGAAGGCTTGAAGGATAGAAGCGTGAGAGAGAAGTGAATCTCATAGTGGTGATCATGGCATTCTGTTCTGTGCTTCTTATCTCCTTGGGCTTATTGTTGATTTCAAAAGCAGTGGCTGAATGTAACATTTAGAATAATAATCAGGCTGAGGGGTGAAACTTGGATGTCAGGGCTTGCTAAGGAAGAAGGTCCCTGGTAAAATCTTAAGGTTTCAGTAAGGATTGTAGGGGTAGGGTGAATTGGAAACAGATTAGCTCTCAAAGTAACTCAAATCCAACTTCAAGTTATCTCGCTCTGTGATTGGATCAATATTATGTGGGATACTGTAAGATATCACTCAGAGTCTCAGATATTCTCTACAATTTTTATTTATAATACTCAGTGAAAATTTCAAGCATAGAAGATATTTTTGTCTAACAATAAATAAGCAAGAGAGAAAAACAGATAATGAAAACCAATCCACAGGAGATCCAGATATTATAGTTAATTCCTTTAACATATTAATTGTAACTATTTTAAAAGACAAGATGGAAAATTTGACAGAAAACTAGAAACTATAAAAATAATCTCATAGAAAAATTGAAACCCCAAAAACAGAACTGAAATGAAGAATTAAGTGGATAGGTTAAATAGTAGCTCAGACGCAGCTGATGAGAGAACTAGTGAACCGGAGGACAGGAGAGAGAAAATATCTAGACTCAAGCATGGAGGAAAAAAGGGTGGAAAATACAGAAGAGCTTTTAGGAAAAAAATGAAATGTGGTGAAATATCTAATATATATGTAGTGGGTGGCCCAGAAAGAGTAGAGGATATTGAAAAAATAGTATTTGAAGATATAATGATCAAATATTTTTCTAAATTGTCAAAAGAAAACCTCAAGCCATTGATTCAAGTAACTGATGGAGAGGTATAACCCTAAGTAGGAAAATACAAAGGATATCATGCCTAGACCCATCATAATAAAACTGAAGTAAAGCAAAGACAAGGAGAAAATATTAAAAGCAGAGAAAAAAATTACCTTCAAAGGATCAACAATAAAATTGACAATTGACTTTTTTAATGGACGCAATGGAAACAATCCTAGTCATATTCCCTTACCAAAGGTAACCATTTTCTTGAAGATGAAGTTTCATTATTTTCATGAATACTCTGCCCATACATGCATGGGTGTGCTAACAAAATATAGCATCGTTTATATACTTTCAAACATTATTTTGTGTTTTATTCTGTAAATGATATTTCAGTCCACTTAAAAAAATGCAAACCATGTTTTGGGATACATTCATGCTGATACAGTAATAGTTTATTCTTTGATGTCTTAGCACATGTGCACGAGTTTCAGGATACACCTGTAAGTAAGCTTACTGAATTAAAAAGTATACATATATTTCTTTACCACAATGATTAAAAAAAATTTGTACACATCTTCATTTTTACTAGTTATACCAAATTTCTTTCCAGATTGGGTGGTGGAAATGATTTCTACTTCCCCCAGTAGTATAGAAAATTCTCCATTTCTCTGTTATGACCAATACTCGATATTGTCAAGTTTACTTTTTTTTCACCATTAATGTATGTGAGGTAGCATCTCATTGTTTTAATTTCCATGTCTCTTATTGCTTAATGAAGTTTACCATCTCTTATATTATTATTGGGCATTCAGATGTTCTATTCTGAAACTTGTCTTTATTATCCTTTATTTATAATTTTTCTGTTTTTTTTTTTTACTGATTTGTAGTAGTTCCAGACAGTAATTCTTTGCCAGTTATATGTTTGCAAATAACTTGTCCCAGATTGTGGTTTGTATTTTAACTTATTATGGTGCCTTTTTTTGGGAAAAAACTGTTAGATTTTAAATAGTTAAGTTTATTTCCTATGGCTTGTAATTTATATTGCATTGTTTAAGCAATCCTTTCCTAATCCAATATCATAAATGTTTTATTCTATATTTTTTCAAGTTTTAAAAATTTGCCTCCTTTACAAATAGATCATTCACACACCAGGAACTAGTATAAAAATACAATTATAACTTAATTTATTTTACAGTATTGATAGCCGCCATTTATTGGACAGGCCCTTTCTTCATCGATTAGCAATGACATATGTTGTGTTGGTATCTCTGATCTGTTTCTGGATCCTATTCTATTCTATTGATTGTTTATTTTCCATGTGCTAATATCACACTGTCTTAATTACTATAGTTTTGTTATTTGGTGGGTTAATTCCACAACTTATAGTTGAAAGGTGTTTTGAATGCTCTTGGCCTTGCCTTTTCCAAGTGAATTTTTGGTTCTTGAAAAATATAGCTCTCTTTATCTTTTATTTAATTTCAAAAAGTTTCATTGGAATATTGTTGATATACAATATTATACTGGTTTTTTCTTTTGATTTCCAATTTTTGATAGAGCTATTGATTAATTCCAAGAAACATGTATATAACTATTAAAGACCTTTTGAGTGAAATAATAAATGCCAATAAGTACAGACCTATGGGCAAAATTGTAGAGCACTTGCCCTGTCCAAAGGGGTTTCAAAGGGGCCCAAAGCTTCAGCTTCAGCTAATTTTTGCCATTTGGGAATGTAGACTTAGCACCAGAGAGAAAATGAGATTCAACAGAATCTGGAAAGACGATTTTGTTTTCAATCAATGAGGTGCTATGTTTGTAACCTCATTAGTGCATCCAGAGTATAATCTCAAGACCCCAAAGCAATTATTCCAATGCCAGATATTTTGGCTCTGAATGTTTGAGACAGTTCTTAGGGAATCTGGCATGGGACATTTTAACAAGAGACCTCCAGATGGCAGAAACAATGCCTTCTAGCTGTGCTCATAGCTCTCCGGCCCCATCTCCACCTTATCTTCCTCCCTCCACTTTTCAAGCTGTACTCTGTTTTCTTAGAGGTGGGTTTTATAGTAATTAACTCACTTTTATCCAAATCCCTAGCACATTCAATGTACACTCTTTATATTTCTGAGATTGCATATTAACAATGTAATATAACCCAAAGTTGTCATCTTAGAGTTTTATGTAGGTGATATTAGTTTTCCTCTTATTAGGTGTAATTTTAAAACTGCTGTGTAGGGACCTTCATAAGTAGTCTTTTTGGAAAGACCAATCCTTCTTGCTCATTCTGCTGTTAATTTGTTTCTTGAAATGACTATTTCTTTCTCATTCTGCTGTTAATTTGACTACTGAGTCTCTTGAAGAATAGACTCTTAGGGCTGCAGCACCACCTAACCCAGCTCTAAACCATCATCCAAGATTTAACAGACTATCTTAGCCTGGCTTGAACTGGCTTCAACCGAAGCTGGCATGAATTCCTGTGCCAAGAACTGGCAAGAGTTGAGCAATGGCTACACCTGTTTTCATCACAGGAAAAACAAGCTAATACAACAGATCAGGACCTTCCTCTGATTGCTAGGCGCTAAAAAGGATATATACTATTTACAACCTTTATTAAAGCTATATAAGAACTATGATGCTGGACATCACATTACGTAAGATATAAAAATATAGAAATGTTCTAGTTTCCTCCCATCTTTTTTACCATAGAATCCATCCTGCTCTAAGCAGATCTGGATAAAAGGACACATTCATGCATCGAATTGGCTCATGGCAATGACACCTTCCTTCACTCCATAAATATTTAATTCAAGACTCTGAGGATATAATGACGTCCAAGGCAGGCGCCATTCATGCTCTTCTAGAGCTTATATTACACAGCAAACATTCAAATAAATGAATTAGATCACTTCAGATAGTGATGAGTACTTGGAAAACAATTCAACCAAAGAATGGGGTAGAGGGAATATGTATATGTGAGAGTGGGTGAGGGAAACTACGTCATCTCAGGGGAATGATGCTTTGAATATACCTTGGTAGAGTGTCCCGTCATCACACACACAAAGCACAAGTACCAGAGCCTTTCCTAGGGTCCACTGAGAGGGGGACAGCGTGGAGCTGCTGAGCTCAAGTATCTCCCAGCCTTTCTGATAAGACCAAAGTAGTCATCCTCGTAGCGACCGTAGGGATGCCAGTACTGCTAATTATACTAGCAATGGTAATGCTGACAGTTGTGACGTACTTTAAGGTGCATCCACATTTGTGCCACTCGAGTAAGGTGGCTTTGAAAAAGTCACTTCTCTGCGTCTCATCTGTTCAAAGACACAGCTGGAGTTGATGAGTACTATGGTTCTCTTCTTAAAAGAGTGTTAGATCTTCTAGATCTTTATGTAGCATCTCCTTATACTGTGTCTCTTCCAGTTGGTTATTCATTATTCATTTCATCTTCATTAAGTTTTCTGACAGTTGTGTGTGTGATTCGGTTCTGAGAACTGCTTTTTTTTTGGCAGGGAGAAGCCCCAATGCTGGGAAATTCTTTGGGATTTTTCCAAGGAGAAAATGCAATATTGAAAATGTGTAGACATAATATGGGGTAGAAATGAGGAGGTTGGGTTTTAGAGGCAGAGAGACTTGGGTTCGAGCCCTGGTTTCCCCATTTGCCAGGGGTGGGGCATTGGACAAATAGCCTGACCTTTTGGAGATTTAACTTGCTCACCTATAAAATGAAGTGATGATAGTATTTACCTTGTTAGATTTTTATAAGGTTTATATCAAAGAATACATGTAAAATGCCTGTTAACGTAGTGCCCACTGGATGCTAGTTGCTACTGTGATCATTATTTCAGTGTATCTGAAGACCTCTAGGACTGATGACCTTTTCATGGTCAGTTTCTAGTATGAATCAAATAAGAAATAATTCTAGCAGGAAGAGTCTTTAGGTCTAACTTCCCATCTGAGGTTTAGAGGCCCTTGTTCAGACCCCACTCATGAAGGAAGTTTAATCTTTGCTTGATTACCTCCTACCTTGAGCAGTTTACTTCCTCCTTCCATTAACAGAATAGTTTTGGCGACAAGACAGAATTTGAAAATAGTGGAAATAACATGGAAAGGGAGAGAGGATTATCTCACCTCCAAAGGAATTATTTCATTTTAAAAATATGTAGTAATTCAGTAATACTTCTCCAAAGACCACAGTTTGACAACTAGGTTAATCTTTTAAGAGTATACATCTTCAAAGTTTGAAATCTTTGCCCCCAGAAGAACTGTCAGGCAATTTTCTGTTGTTTTAAGTGGTAAAACTCTGAAAGAATATTTCCATTCCCTTTAGATGTGTATCTACCTCTTCTGGTGGGTAGAAACTGCGGTCTAATGGCTGCCTAGCAATGTTGCTCAGTGGCTGAGGAAAGGCTGGGTGATGGTTTAACCCAGTGGAACACCCGAGGGTAATTAGTAAGGCAATATAATTACACAAGCTGGAAATAGGTCAGGATTTGGCACAAATACCCAGATGCTTGGGAAAGCAGCTTTGGGATCTGAACGCCCCTGGAGTGAGAAGTTATTTGGGTTGGCGTGCCTGGGGGCTCTCTTTGCTTTGTGCTGGCACTTACGCAGAGAGAGTGTGATTGTGAACATGTGCTTTAGGCGTAAGCTTGGGCGATGCTGGTTGTCCGTGTAAGATACTGACAGACAGAGGTAGATACTGGAAACAGTGCATCAGAGTGGTCCTGAGTGTGCGCTATGGGATCACACGGACCCGTGTCTGGTTACTGCTCCTCTAGTTCTTAGCTGGGCTGACTAGGCAATATTATTTCACTACTCTAAGTGTCAGTTTTTTCATTTCTATATTGGGTTGTGTGGATTAAATAAGATAATGTATGGAAAGTGTTTAGCACTGTTCCAGGTACTGGGAAAATAGCAGGATGTGATAAAATGCTAAGCCCCACCTCTCAGCTGTTGTCATGTAGCCTGCTATGCACTCTCCTGCTTCCCCACCCCGGCCCCGTTCCTTGACTTTCCCTTGCAAAGAGTTCACATTCATGGCTAGTTGCCACCTGTGGGGAGGTATTTGTTTTATCACAGGTATGTGAATTTGGACACATGTAAGTGAG
Source organism: Smutsia gigantea (assembly GCA_032199065.1). Lineage (NCBI taxonomy): Eukaryota > Metazoa > Chordata > Mammalia > Pholidota > Manidae > Smutsia > Smutsia gigantea. The sequence continues at coordinate 17,227 of JAVSCE010003966.1, read as the reverse complement.
ATACTAGATTGTTGACCTGTTAGAGACTAGAGCTGCCCAGTTAATGGGTATTGCCAAGGGACAAAGTGCTGGGGGAACAAAGCTCTTCCTCACAGACCACTGATGGCCTGCGGGCTGTGAGCCAGATGAGGCGTGCCTCTGATCCCAGAGAAAGCTTGTGAAACTTTGTAGACCTGTTTCATTTCAAGCCCAATAACACCCTTTGGAAAATAAAACCAGGCTTCACCTTGGAGGGTAGAAGGATTATGCTATTGAAATGATGCAAACTTCCAGAGTCCTGTTGCATACTCAGAGTGACCAAACACAGCATTAGTGGAAAAAGGTCAGGCACTGGGGCGAGATAGGCTAGCGTTCAAATCTCAGACCTGTCACTTACTCACTATGTGATCTTTTTCAGCTTGTATAAAGTTCAATTTCCTAATCTGTAAATTGGGGCTGCTAATATGGGCCATGCAGTTCTTAGCACATCACAAGGAATGAGTATGAAGCGTCCATCCAGAGCTCGGTGCAGGGTAGGCAGTAGGTGTTACATCTACTACAATATCTAGTAGGTATAATATTATTATTTAAACAATTATTGTTATTATTTAATCACCAAACCACATAAAATGCAAAATCATCTTGCATAAAGCAGACTATATAGTACATAACACTACAGTTATTGACCTGGAACCACCTGAGGCTCTGTGATGACTTCTGAAACACTGTTGCTGTCCTTAGGGAATTTGTATTTCAATTGAAAAGATAGACACATAAACAACTTAAGACAAAAACTCCAAAGTGCTAAACAGAAGGCGCAAGCATCATGCTATAAGGACGAGGAGGAAACAGAAATTAATTCTGCATCACGGGAACCAAGTGAGTCTTTTGGGAGGAACTGTCTTGATAGTTGGATTCTAATGTGTGGCATTCTTATTGGGTGGGCAGTGTGGACCAAGGCTCAGAGGTAGGACTGTATGGAGCATAGATGGGAGATAGCGGCTGGTGCATCTGGCCGGATGCTAAGGAATGTGGAGGGATGCTGTATAAGATGTTGGGAAATTGGGTTGAAGTTTGATCCTGGAGGGCTTTGAAAATTCAAATGGAATTTTTGCAAAAATATCTTAAAAAAAATGACTTTATTCATTTGTCCCTTCCTTGCATTTATTTAATGCGCTCTCTCTGCCAGATACTATTTTGGAGATAAAGCAGTGAACTGGATAAAGTCAATGAGTTTCCAGTCTAGTGAGAGAGAGAGAGAGACATGAATAAGCAATTCCATTAGGATGTGCTGAGTGCCTCCACAGCCAGGGAGGAAGGGAAGGACCTTGCAAGGTGTCCTAACCACAACTGGGGGTCAGAGAGGGCTTTTAAGGGAAAGTGACTCTAAGCTGAGGTCTGAGGGAATGAATCAATCAGGTTAAAAGAGTAAAAAAGGAATATTCTGAGGAGAAGAAGCAGCACGTTTTGTAGGATCGTGTCAGATCATCTGGGTTTTATCTAGAAGGCCCAGAAGAATTTCAAGCCATGTTTGCTCTGTGAGTGGCGGGTCAGCGTGTGTGCATGACACAGTCGCATTTGTATTTTAGAAAGAGAATTCTCAGGAGATCGAAGGGCAGGGGTCGGAGGAAGCAAGACTGGAGCAAGACCAACCTTAGGACAATTGCCGTCGCCCAGACAAAGGCGCTGGTGTTTACCTTTCCGCGAAGTGTGCTAGACTGTCGGAGGAAAGAAGGCCCCCACTTCCCTGGATGATGTCCTCATGCGGCTGGTGTGCAGGACGTCCGCAGTTGCGCGGCGGAGGGTGTCATATGGTTTATGTCCTCTGCGGTAAGGTTTCTAGCAGTTGCTGAGGGGAACTGAGGCATCTGTGTTCTCCCAGTGGGAGGAAGAAACGGATTTTATCTCCTGCCTTGGGAATTCTGGGATGTTGCCTTTGCATGCCTGTGGGGATATTTACTGGGATATCGGGAAGCATCTCACAAAACTACTCTAGACGTGGTTGCGTCACTTTCCGAGAGACCCCATTTGCCTGTTGAAGTGATAAGTAGGGACAAACAGGGCCCACTTACCCTGCTGAGACCCAAAGCCAGCAACATCTGCCCCAGAGAGATGCAAGTAGGGCAGCTGATTGCACAGTGATCGAGGGCGCTTCAGAGCTTTCTCTTTGGCCCCCTAGGAAATCAGAGTAGCAAACGGCGTAGCACTGGAGTGTGTGGATGCAACGCTTCCCAGCTCAGCTTGTCTGATGCCCTTGTCAAACGGAGCAGTCCCGCAGATTCATTGGAAATGGTTGGAGCTGCTCTTCCTGGTCCTGCGGACTTGTGGTTTATCTTCTCTGCTTCTGGATATTTGCTTCTGCTATGGTTGGGGGCGGCGGGGAGTGTGAATCTCTGTTTGCTATTCATGCTGAGAGCGACTCAGATAGCTACAGGGAACTGGGAGGGTGGGAAGCATCCTGGATTGAAAATCACTCAGTAGCTGGTGAGTGACTCGATTTGAGAACTTGTTTCACTACTGCATTTGATTTTTTTTTTTAATTGCTGCACAACAAATGACCACAGACTTAGTGGCCAAAAACAACACAAATATATTATCTTCGAAGTGTCTGTGGGTCAGAAGTCCAGGCAAGGGTTACCTGGACCTCTGCTCAGGGTCTCACAGGACTGAAATCAAGTTCTTGGCCATCTGTGTCCTCATCTGGAGGCTTCATTAAGGAGAAATCTACTTCTAAACTTTTTAGGTGGTTGACAAAATTCAATTTATTGCAGCGAAAGGACCAAGGTCTTAATGGCTGCCATGTGGGGGCTGATCTCCACTCCTAGAGGACATATTCTGCCATGTGGCCTTCCTTTCTGCACCATGGCAGTGTGCCTCTTCGTAGCCAGAAGAATTTCTCTTTCACACTGAGTTTCTCTGACTGTTTTAAGAGCTCACCTGATTAAGTCAGGCCCACCCTGATCTAATTAACTCAAAATCAACTGATTAGGGATCTTAATTCCATCTGAAAAAATCCGTTCTGCCCTATTACTTAACGAAATTGTGGCATGATCATATTCACAAGCACACCACTTACACTTGAGTGGAGGGAATTATACAGGGTGTATACCCAGGGGGGGTCTGAATCTTGGGGGCCCTCTTAGATTTGCCTACCACAACTACCCACTGACTTTTGTTGACAGGCAGGCTCCTAAATATATGGAGAAAACTTCCTAATTTGCAAAACGAGGTCTATTCAATCTTGTCTGTCCTTGAGCAGTTAGTCTCAAGAAGTGATATGATGTTTGTGGTTGATAAATTATTAAGTGCCAAGTATACAGACGAGATCGTGCCTGTGGAGACCAAGTAGCTTTCTGGTTATTTTTTTTCTAGTAGTCACCATTTCAAAATAATTAGTTTGAATATGCACAATTTTTTTTTATTGTTGGACCTTGAAGTGGCTTATAATTTTTAAAATTTTATAACAGGGTAGAGGTCATGAATGATTTTAAGGTTTGTTTTTGATAGATACTGTTAAGTTATGCCCTAAGAAGTGAGTCAGTGGTGACTATTTCAAAGTGTTCACAATCCACCCTGAGTAGGAGGCAAGTGCAGGGCTCTGAGGCCTGTGTTTCCCTAGGGGTAGGAGAGAATGGCTTCTCTGAACACGAGGAGCAGCACGTGGGATTGGCGCTGCCAATATAACCCCTCTCCAGAGACCCAGCATTCTCAGTTCCGTCGTAGGTGGGCCTTAGTGGCTTCTAACTTCTTGTACCTTGGCATTCCCCTCATTATTGGTTTGATGTTATTTTTAAGTAGTACAATTAGTTAGTGTGCTCTGAAAATATCGGGGGTCAGATTTGCAGTGATCATCCTCTTTGCAAGTGCCACATGGTCACTGTGGAGTCTGTGCTGTGGTTTTCTAGGCTCAGTTTCTTCTGTGCATTGCAGAGGAAAACTGCTTCAGTAACATACACACGGAGGGGTTAAATTACACATGAATTAACATGTACACAAATTATTAATTGAGGCCTTAAATTTTACCTGAATGTTGAGAAGAAGAGTATCAGTGATAAGGTGGAGTTCTTGCTTTTATTAGTTATTCATTCCTGACAAGTATTTATTGAATGCCTACTGTATGCCAGGCACTATTTTATTTATTTTTGGAGAGCCAGGGAGACTTTTATTGAGAGATACAGTGAGAGGACAGACAGAGCTCCTGGCTTGCACCAGGAGGGGACAAGAGAGCCCCTGCCAGGCACTATTTTAAATACTAAGATGAGCTTTATTCAACATCAGTGATTAAAACAGCCAAATCCCCTGTCCTTACTCTGCTTACATTTTAATAGGGGGAGATAGTGTATACTATGGTAAAGATGTTAGTCTTCAGGGTCTCTGACATGCCTTGGCATATTGCTTTATTGATCCACACTCTGCAAGCCTGTAGGACAAGGAAGGGAAGTATTATTATCCCAACTTTGTAGGTGTGAAATTGAGGATCAGATAGGTTATAGGACTTATCCAAGGCCACACAGCTCACAGAGGGGAGAGGTGGCAGGGCCTGATATAGGTCCTCCTGGGAGCCAGACAGGCACACTTGGATTCTGGGTCACCTACTGACAGCTGAGCGGTGCTCAGAGGCCGTGACCTACCAGCTGGTGGGCTGCAGGGCTCATGAGCATTGCTGTCCTTGGAGGCGCCTGTGCTGTGTGATGCTGTCCCGCAGGCAGTGCAGGGCTCCAGGGTGTGCCGGGAAGGGTCCTGGGGCAGCAACCAGCTGGAGAAGTTCTGTAACAGGGAATGGGTGGATAACGAGAAAGGACTGCTTTTAAACAGTGTGGAGCTTCATGTACTAAACATCCATAGTCACTTCATTCAGTTATCTCCATCATCCTGTGAGCACAACAGAGTTGGTGGCTTATCTTCAGTTCTCACATGAGGAAACTCGAGTCAGAGGAGAGTGAGGTGACTGGACTCAGGCCGCACAGTTAATCAGCGGCAGAACATGTCGTGATGGGAGAGTAAGCCTCAAGAATCCACATTTTCTCTTTGAAAATTCACTAAGCTTTAGAATTTCGGTAATCACAGGAGTGAGGAGATAGTGCTGGGAGCATTAAGTATATACGCTGTGCATGTTGGCCTCACCTGTTAACAGTGGCCCCTCTGCAGTGTCACGTATACTTCCTAAACCCGCAGGCAGCGGTCCAGCACCGAGACCTTCCCCGTGGTCTCAGGGTGGTTCTTCGGGGAATAGAATCTCTTTTCATTTATCCAGCTCTTTCAGAAGGCCTTGCGGGCTGAAATGTATTTATCTCAGCCAACAAACAGACCTCAGGAAGAACGGGTTACTGGGGGAATGGGGAAGTGGCCGTCGCGGATCCGGTCTGCTCAGTCACACTCAGGGCAGAACTGTGAAATGGACAATACTGTGGGTCTTGTGGATCCTTCCTCACCCTCTGATGTACCAACTTAAAGCAAATATTTTTCAATTAAGGGATATACAGAAACACAAAGCGTGGGGACAGTAAACAAGGGAGCCTTTCTCATCCCCCTCAGTCACCCAGCTCCCCTTCCTGTGGGCAGTCAGGGCTGTTTCTCCCCGATTTGGGGGTCATCCTCAGTGCTGTGTTGCCCTCAGCTTGCCCACTGACTGTTCACAGACCTAATTGCCTTCAGATGGAACAATGCATTCACCCACCCAGCCTTCCATTCCACAACGTTTTTGTTTTTTTTTGAGTACGTACTGTGTACCTAGTACTGTGTGAAAGTCAGGATATGCTGACACAAAAGTTATAGTCCTTGACCTCAAAGAGGCAGACATTTTTCAGAAACGTCTTGAATCTTTCATCCCCCTTAAAGCTTAAATGCCTTGTGCTTTCCTTAATTAGGGCTCTACTCTGCTGGCTAATCTGAGAAAACAATTTGTGTTAAGATTTTAACGGTTGATTATGTCCCATGCTTTGCAGATAATATCTATACTAAATAGGGGTTTTCAAGTCAAAGCGTTTATTTAATAAAAGAATTTTGAACAGCATTATGAAAGAACCATTTTTAAAACCGTGGAGCAAGATGGCTTTTCAGCCTTCTTAAGAAGGCAGCAGAGTACAGAAGTCATTAGCCTATCTATGCCTCAGTTTCCTCATCTATAAAATGGGGACGATGATAATACAGCAGTATTTATCCCATAGGTATTTATGGGGATCAAATTTAGACGATTGCTATAAAGAATTTAACAAAGTGCCTGACACATGTTAAGTCCCCATAATTGTTATCATTGTAGTTAACATCCCCACGCAGCTGGTATGCAGGTTTCCCGGCCATGGGCCTGCCTATTGAATGGCTCGCTTTTCCTCTGCAGTCCTAGAGGCAGGCATGTTCCTCACATTGGTGCTTAGGACCCAGAACTCCTCACTGGTCACTAAGAAAAAAACACAAGTACTGTTAACTGATAAAATGTCAAGATTCCCCTTGAAATAAAAAGGGATTGAAGGAACTTGTCTTTGGGCTGGGAGACAAATGTAGACATGCCCCTAGACTACTCACACCCCCTCCTCATAAAGTGCGACTTGTCCACTCTAGACCCTTTTCTTGACACTTATTTTAAGGACCTCTGGGCCCAACTACGGCTCTATCCTCTTGGAGCTTCTGGGCCAAGGCAGCAGGTGTTGGGGGCCATTCCCAAGCCCCACGGTGTGTGAACAGCCACATGGAGCAGAGGCCTTTAAGGCCCGGCTGACTGAGCATTTCTGGAAGGTTGGATCCGAGCACCAATTTGCACTCCTCTGACCCCAGGAATGAATTCCAGTCAACACCAGCCAATCGGATTTTCAAGCCATCTTCCTTGTTCTTCACCCCCAGCCCTGCTCCTTTTCTGATTTTTTCTTGACTTTCTATGTGTGCTACAAGCTGGGCTGGGTTAAAACATCCTTTATCTTACTTTCTGGGAAGGAATTCAACCATGCTGCAGTCCTTGTACATGTGGGCTGATGTGGAGGATTATATTGGGTTTTAATATTGCTTTAATTGAGGAATCAGATCAGGACTTAAATGATGGTTCTCCTGTCTGCCATTTCCATTTTCTGCCCATAAAACATTCAGTTAATAGCTGGAGATCATAGTTCTTCCTGAAAGAACAGGAGAAGCTGGCTGTGATAAAGAGGTTATTCCTCCAGGATCAGGTTGATCATTCAAAATCTCATTAAAAAAACATTTCCTGAGAATCCTTCATATTTCCAGAGAAGCAGTATTTAATAAGGAAAACACACTTTTTCATGGGGAAGGGTGATAAGGGTAGGTTGTGAGTGGGCATGAGAAGGTGATATATATGTGTGCTCAGTAGAACCTCTACAGGTTGCCTGATTGCCTTTTAGGGAGATACCATATTTTGGATAATTAGATAATTCTGTATAAAATGCAATATGTAAAATGGCTTCCAAGTCATGTGTATAAAAGTTCTAAAAATTCTTCAAAAGAGAGATGCCATTTCTTCTACATTAGTCCTGAGAGGATGGTTTTATTGCATCACAGTTGCCCAGAATTAGATAAGTCGTAGCATTGGATCATGGCACACTTTTATCATTTGTTCATCTAGGACCCATTTTTTATTTAGTTAGCTACTTCACAGGAGATACTAAGACCCTGAGGTGGGAGCCTGCTTCACACATATAAGGAACTGCAGAAAGGCCTTAGGGCTGAGAGAATGTCAGGAGATGAAGTCAGAGAAGCAGCCTGGGACCACTATCACGCAGGACTTGAATTAATTCTGGTGGGATGAGAGCCGCTGGTGGGCAGAGAGCAGGGCTGATGAGAGGAGAGGTGTGACACGAACTGCATCTTCAAAGCACCGCTGTCATCGCTGCTTTGGGGACGCAGAGCCTGGGTGTGGGGACAAGTGGTCAAAGGTCGCTGCAGGGAGACTAGCTGATGGGCTTCTACAGTTCAGCTGGAGATGGGGGGAGGTTTGGACGAAGGAGGTGGTGTTGACAGCCACGAGAGGTGGGTAGTTCTGGATATATTTTGAGTGTGGAGCCAATGAGAGTTGTTGGGAAGATGGAGGGAAGTCAAGAACGATAACTTGACCATCCTTTTAACTTTGTAATCCATGTATGGTTTTAATGGTAACTCTAAAGCATTCATTTTGAGTCACCAAATGTTTTATTTCCTGACAATGCTGGAGACTTACAGTGCTACTCAGAAAGTTTTTCCTTCAGTGGAATGATTGGTTCACTCCAAAGATTTGCTTAACCAACCAAGAGAATTACGGTTATGTATGTTAGGTTTTTTGTACATGGTCAATTCCAAAAATATTGATTAGAGAAACAAAAGATGTTGAGTTTTTATTGGGATTTTTTTTGAAGAAATGGCTATTTTTTCCACCCTTAAAGAGGACTAAGAATTTTATAAAATAGTATCATATACTGTATGCAATCTATTGTGACGTGTAATTCATTATCTTGTTTTTAAAGTTCATCCTTGATGATCTATATGGCTAGAGTTCATACATTTTTATTACTCTGTAATCATTAATTGTATAAATATATGCATTGATTCTGCTGATCTTTGATTTCTGCTCTTTATAATCTATTTTCTTTATGTTAATTTTGGTGTAAACTTTCCTTACCTTAAGTTGGACATACAACACATTCATTTTCTGTCCTTTTCTAATGTAAGAACACAATTTTCCTTCCATATACCAGTTTCATTTCATATTACTGGTTCTGATCTACACTTATTTTGTTACCATTAATTTTGACCCATGAATCAGTACAGAATGTATTAAAAAACTTCCAAATGTATAGGATTTTAAAATCTATTTTGGTTACTGATTTCTAACTGAATTATTGAGTTTTGTTTACATTATAAATGGATATCAGTTCTTGGAAATTTGTTGAGATTTGCCTCTTGTCTACATTTTATGACCTGTATTTTATAAGTGTCTTATGTATGCTTGAGACAAGTGTATATTCTCTAGCTGTTGAGTGCAGGGTTTTTGTATGTCCAAAAAATTAAACTTGGGAATTATATTTTTCAAAGCTATATATGTATTTACTTGTTTACTTGAATAATTAGTAACTGAGAAAGATGTATTGGAATCTCCCTTTATGATATAAATTTATCACTTTATGTGTATTTCCATCCACTTTTGATATTTTGATTCCATTTTTTGGATACACGTAAGTTTAGAACTGTGACATATTTCGGGATAATTGAGGCTTCTGTCATTATGTGGTGACTCTCTCAAACCTTAATAAACTGTTGTCCTGGTTGGCATTTGCCTGGTGTGTATCTCTACATTCTTTTGTCTTCTCCTGCTCTTGTGTATTGATGCATCACTTATAAAGCTAGTTGAGATTTTCCTAATCCAGTGTGACGATTTGTGTCTTTTGAGTGGTGAGTGTAGTGCATCTGTATTTATTATAATTCTTGAAATATTTGTAATAGCTTCCTGCTTTTTTTCTGTCCTGCTTTTTATATGCTTCTTTCCCCTCTGCCTTTTGTTCATTTATTTTTAATTTCTTATTCTCATTTTCCTCTCTTTGCACATTTGTGAGACCAAATTAGTTACAATCTTTTAGTAGTTGCTTTTGAAACTTTTCTAGCATATTTAAAGAAAATCCAATATCTTTTTTTATTGAAGTATCATTGATATAATCTTATATTGGTTTCAAGTCTACAACACAGTGGTTCAACAGTTACCCACATTATTAAATCCTCACCTCTAGTGCATTTTCTATCTTTCAACATAGGAAGATGTTACAGAATCATTGGCTATATCCTTCATGCTGTACTACATCCCCGTGACCAACTTATATTATGAATGAGAATTTTTGTGCCCTTTTATCCCCCTCATCCTCCCAACCACCCACTTCAACTCATTCCCTGTAGTAACTACCAGTCACTTCTCAGTGTCTGTGAGTCAACTGTTATTTTATTCATTTTGTTTTGTTTTTATATTCCACAAGTAAGTGAAATCATATGGTATTTATCTTTCTCCACCTGGCTTTTTCATTTAGCATAATACCCTCTGGGTCCATCCAAGTTGTTACAATAGGCAGGATTTCTTTTTTATGGCTGAATAGTATTCCATAGCGTATATGTTCCAGTTCTTCTTTGTCCATTCATCTACTGATGGACACTTAGGTTGTGTCCATATCTTGGCTATTGTAAATAGTGCAGCAGTAAACATAGGGTGCATATATCTTTTTGCAAGGATTTTATTTTCTTTGGGTAAATTCCTAGAAGTGGACTTACTGGGTCAAATAGTGTTTGTATTTTTAGTTTTTTGAGGAAAGTCCAAATTTCTTTCCACTGCAGTGGAAATTGGCTACACCAATTTACATTCCCACCAACAGTGTAGGAGGGCTCCCTTTTCTTCACATCCTCACCAATATCTTAACTGTCCTTTCAGACAATACAGGGAACTCAGAACACCTGAGTTCCAGTAATCCCTCCCTGATTTATGCTAGTTTTGACCAATATGTTAGTTCTGTCTTTCATTTAAGCATACATATTAAATGTTGATATTATGATTATTTTATGTGAATACCATTTGTTATTTCCAACAATTTCTTTGCTCACTAGTGATTGTATTACAGATCTTCCTGGAGCATATAGTTTAGAATTTCCTTTATTGTAAGTAGTTAATGCTAAAATTTCTTAGTTTTTACCTGAAAGTACCTTTATTTCACTCATTCCTTTTCTTAAACAGCTTTATGGAGATACAATTCAGTTTCCATACAATTCACTCTTTAAGATGTAAAATTCAGTGATTCTTAATATGTTCACAGAATTATGCAACCATGATGTTTGAGTTTAGATATTTTTATCACATCTCCCCAAATCCTGTTCCCGTTAGCAAAAATTTCCCCCAATTTCCTAGCCCTAGACAACTTCTAATCTACTTTGTGTCTCTATGGATTTCTGGATGTTTAGCACAAATGGAATAATAAAATGTGTGGTCTTTTGTGACTGGCTTCTTTCACTTAGCATGTTTTCAAGGTTTGTTCATGTTGTAACATATCAATATTTCATTCTTTTTTTATTACAGAATATTTCATAGTATGAATACATTTTAAGTATCCACTCCTTAGGTGATGGACATGTGGGTTGTTTCTGCATTTTGGCTATTATGGATAGTGATGCTATGAATAATTGTGTATAAATTTTTTCCATGGACCTAGGTTTTCAAGCCTCTTGGAGTCTCTAGGTGTGAATTGCTAGGCCATATGGTCATATTATATTTAATATTTTGAGAAACTGCCAAACTATTTCAAAGTGACTGCAACATTTTATATTCCCACCAGCAATGTACGAGGGCTCTAATTTTTCCATATCTTCGATAACATGTTTTATTGTTTGTTTTTTTATTATAGCTATGCTAATCAGTGTGATAGGTTTTATTTGCATTTCCCTAATGACTTAATGATGTCGAACAATTTTTCATATGCTTACTGGCTGTTTACATATCTTCTTTAGAGAAGTGTCTATTCAAATACTTTGCTCAGCTTTTCAATTAGATTAATTGTCTTACTGAGTTGTAAGAGTTCTTTTTGTATTCTGTATATAAGTGCCTTATTAAATATGTCACTCTCATTCTTCAAGTTAGTTTTTCTGGTACACAACTCTAAGCTGACAGTTGTTTTTTCTCATTACTTTGAAGATGTGATTCCAATGTCTTCTGGCTTTCATTGCTGCATTTGAGTAGTCAGGTATCAATCTAATTGTTATTCTTTTTAAGTTATTTTCCTCCATCTGCTTTAAAAATATTCTTGCCTGTGGTGTTATGCTTTGGTGTTCCCTATGATGCTGGATGGGGATTTCTTTTTACTTATCCGTTTTAGTACTCAACATGTTACCTGTATCTGTGGACTGTGGGGAATTGGGGGCTATTGGAAATAATGCTACTGCGAATAACATAAATGTCTTCTAGTGTACATAACCAGGAGCAGAATAACTTTGCCACAAAGTATATGTATTTTCAGATCTACTAGAGAATGCCAAATTATTTTCCAAAGGGATTGAGTTGATTTATAATAGTTTATGACAGTATTTGGTAGTGTTAGACTGTATGATTTTAAACAATCTGGTGGGTGTGTACTGTAACCTCATTGTGATTTCAATTTAAATTTCTCTATTGCTAATGCATTTTCATGTATTTATGGGTATCCCAGATTAATACTGAGTTTTCATATGCTTAGTGGCCATTCTCTTTTCCTGTTTTGCAAGCTGTCTATATAGATATTTTAACCATTTAAAAAATTGAGTTGTCTTATTTTTAGGATTTCTTTATATGTTATAAGTATGATTCCTTTGTCACAAATGCCTTCTCCTGTTCAGAAGTTTGCCTTTGTATTTTTGGATAAAATGTTTTTAAATTGGAATGTTTTCGAATTAGCGAATGGTTTCCCTTAGGATTAAAGAAATCTTTCTCTAACCTTGGTCACAAATATATTTACTTACATTGTTATTTCATTTTCAAGAAATTAATATCTTGTCTTTTGTATTTAGCTCTATAATACACCTAGAATTGCTTTTTGTATATTGTATGAGGTAAGGATCATGTTAAAACATTTTTATTGCATATGAATATTCAGTTGTCCTACCATTCAATAAAAAGCCTGTTTTCCCCACTGTTCTGCAATGTTATCTTTGGCATAAGTGTTTATATGTGGGTTTGTTTCTTTCTGATTTGTTCCATTGGTCTATTTGTCTATGCTTATACCAATATCACACTTTCTTAAAGTGTGGTGTTATTTAATGTCTTGATTTCTTATAGAGCAAGTTCTACCTTGTTTTATTTTTCTCCAAGTATGTTTTAGATATTTTTGGCATTTTGCAATTGCATATTAGTTTTAGGATCAGCATGTCAATTACCATAACAATCAAATAAGAAAAAGTATCTGGGATGTTTATAGAGATTGTTTTGAAATTATAGATCGATTTGTGGAAAATTAATTTTTAAAATGTATCATGTTTTCCTGTACCCATTAAGAGTATGTGTCCTTCCATTTAACCAAGCCTTATTTAATTCAGTAATATTTGTGTTTTGTGTAGAGTTATGACATACATTTTGCTAGATTTATCCTGGCTTTTGGTATTTTTGAAGCTATTATAAATGATATCTTTAAAATTTTTTTCAGTTTTTATTTGTGGCCAGTTAAGGAATTGCAATTGATTTTTAAAAGTTGACCCTGTATCTAGCAACCTGCCTACACTCATTTTTTAATTCTAGTAATTTATCTGTAAAGTCTTTGGATTTTCATTTATTATTATTATATATTATATATATTTATTATCATTATTATTATTATTATTATATATTATCTGCAAATGATGATTTTTATTCTAATCTTTTTTCTTTCTTTGCTCCACTGCACAGTCTAGGGTCTCTTGTTCATTGTTGAATAACTTTGTCTCTTCCTGATTTCAAAGAGAAGAATTTTGACACTTCTCCTTTAACTTTAATATTATCTGTATATTTTTATAGTTAACCTTTATCAACTAAAGAATATCTTTCTGATTTCTGAATATGGGAGCAGATGCTCATATTGGATGCTGAATAGTTTTTATAGTAGTTTCTCTACACCTGCCACTCAGTCCCAAAGCCAGTACCATTTATTTTAAGTTTTTATCATGGCTGCACTGCACGTCTTCATGCCAATTTTTGTCTCAACCAAATTTTGATACATAACAAGAAAACAGAAAATCTCATTGGCAATTCAACAATTAGTCTGTATCTCTCACAAGCCTGTGGAATGGATCGGGTGCTTCTGCTTCAGGATGTGGCTCTGTGTCCTTAAGTTCTAGATAATTCTCTTGAATTTTCTTTTTTTTTTTTTTTTTGTTTGAGACTGAGAATATTTTCTTTTAACTGGAGAATATTTAACTCATTTCCATTTAGTTTAGCTACTGATATTTGAAATCTGCATCTTTGGTTTTGAATTTATCCTGCCTATTATACATATCACCTTTTTTCTTGTTTCTTTTTCTGGGTTGAGTATTTTATTTTTATTGTGTTTTTCTCCCTCTAGTAGACTGGAAATTACTCACTCTTTGTGTATTTTTAGAGACTACCATAGAAATTACAATTTGTTGTCTTTACTAATGGAAATCTTTTAGTAATTGACATCTTTATCCCCTACCCCCAAACCAATCCACCTTAGAACATTATTAACTTATCCCCTCCCAAATTAAACATTAATGTGTGTGTGCATGTATGTGTGTATATAAAACCTCAAGTCACTACTATTATTCTTTTATAGAGTCAGTACTTATGTATGTATACCAAATACTTATCTTTTTTTTTCTTCCTCCACTTTTTCTGCATCTCTGATTTTCTGTTTGTACTCACTCTTCTGCCTGAGATTATTATGGGAATTTTCTTATTTTGTAGGTCTTCTGGTGGCGAACTATCAGTTTTTGTTTTGATTGACTGTCTTTATTTTGCTTCCATGTTTAAAGCATATATTCACTGGGTAGAACATGATAGGTTGGCAATCACTTTAGTTTACCATTTTGAAGAAATCATTAAAATATTGCTACTATTGAGAAGTTAGTGCACAGTTTACCTTTTACTTCTTTGAAAGTAATCATCATTATTTGGGTTTCATTTTAAGACTTTTTTCCTCTTTTTTTTAGTGCCCTTTCTATTTATTCTATTTAGCTTTCACTTATCTTCTTGAATGTGTGGCTTCATGTATTCATTTCATCAATTCTGGAAAATTCACAGGCATTATTTCTTCTAATAGTGTTTTTGTCTATTTGTTCTTGCCCCCTTTTGGTATTCCGACTATATATACATGTTGTCTTCTGACGGTATTTTCTGTGCCTCTTCCCCTCTTTATGTTTTCCCATTTTTGGTGCTCTGTGCTTGATTCTGAGTTTTTAAAAATCTACATAGCTTTCCCTTCACGGATTCTGATTTCACCTCTGTCTAGTCTGCTCTTAAATCTGTCCATGGAGTTCTTAATTTCAGATTTATCTTTTTCAGTTACAGAATTTTCATTTCTTTTCAAGCTTCTATTATAGAAATTTTTATAGTTTCCAATTTTCTGTCAAAATAGTAATCTTGGCATTTATTTCCATGACCATAATAAGCACATTTGGTTTATGTCTGCCAATTCCATTACCTGAAGTTCTGTGGGTCTGTTTCTGTTGTCTGTTATTTTTGCTAGTTCTTCTTCATGATGTCTACTTTCTGTTTATGTCTTGTTTTCCTTTATTGTTTCCTGGAAATTATATTTGAAAATTTATATGTAGGAAATACTTAAGTACTAGGATGACGTTACCTCTCAGTGCAGACTTTTATTTTCATTTTCCTCCCTATTACCTTTAGGATTCATTCTTTCCAGGTCCCAGCATAAAGTGAAGGATGTTTTACTAAGATCCCCTCTTGTTGTGTGTGCTGAGCTTTGGCTTCTTCCCTCTAGCAGCGTGAGGTCACCTGAGGCAGATGCTTATGGTATCTTACCCATATGCTGTTGGGTCTTAGCGTTCTGTCTTATGTACCACCCTGACTTCCAGTTGTCAGCATCTGCATCTCTTTGCCTGAGGGCTCTCTCTAGTAGCCATATGCCTGGCAGGTTAGCAGTGCCAGAGATTCTCTGGGAGTCACACTCAGCCAATGACTGATGTGAGTTGGTGCAAAAATGTCTGAACTCACTTTTCCCTTGAATGAAATAACTTTTAGTCACATGATTATATTTGTGTTCCTCAGCAGGATTAATCTTCAGTTACCTATAGTGGGAACTTGCCTAATAATGCCTTATTTGTTGTCATTTCTTTTCAAGTTCCTCATTCTCCTACCTGTGTTTTCTAGGATCACCTCTCAGTAAGTTACTTGCACTCAGGTTTGCCTCAGGGAACCCAAAGTCACTGAGCCGAGGTGCGCCTCAGTCTCAGATAACTTGTCCGGATGAGCAAACTTCTCAGTGCAAAAGTGGACCAGGTTGCTGGACTCACTTCTAGATTAATGCCTACTATTGGATCTCAGTTCAGTAATTTCTTACTCTCTTATTAACTCCTTGATGCTATTTGGAAGTTCTTCTTAAACATATTTTATTAACTTAAAAAGTTGTCATCAAAGGGAAGGTTAGTCCTGCACAACATTAACAGAAGTGGCGACTTCAACTGTTACCTCCTCAGACATTTCTTCTGCTCATTCTTCCATCGTTTTCTTTGGCATTCTAATTAGACATTTTTTAAAGCCTCTCATTCTAACTTGAATATCTTGTAACCTCTCTTCCATAGTTTCTATTTCTTTTGCTGAGTTGTAATCTGAGCAATGAATTTATTCAGTTCTATTTTCTAGTATTTCAATTCTTTCATGAACTGTTTCTAGTCTGCTGTGAAAACCTGTATTTCTATTTTACAGTATTTTTCAAAAACATTCCTAATGCTTGTTTTTCGTTGCATTTTTGTTTCTTTAAACATTTCACACATAGTTATTTTGTATTATGCTTCCAGCATCTGCCATTCTTGGAGGTCTATTTTTAAATTGTTTCCTCTGGTAGTTTATTTCCTTGTGTGTTTGTGGTCATCATTAATCTGCGGTAAACTTAGGAGTCTAACTTGAGAGTTTCTTTCTCCAATGAGAAATTATTCTTGATTCTGCCAAAAGCCAGGAAGTGCTATTGAACAATGATCACTTCATTCCCAGTGAGTCTTAGATTGCATTTTTCCACCCTGTTCTGGGTCAAGGGTTGATCTTCCCGTCGCAATTTTGATATGAATTCTTTTCCTCTGAGCAGCTCATGTCTTTTGGATGTACTTACTGTTTACCACTCTGGTGTCAGCATACTTTTTTCTTCTTATTGGTGATTTCTCTTTATTTTCTAAAAGCAAAGCAATATAATAAAAATGAGATTTTACCCAGAAGCTAGTTGTTTTGTCATGTGAAAGGCTTTCAGAGTACCTAGTGTGGCATACTGAGAGAGTCAGAAACTCCATTAAAATTTTTTGATTCTACTTCATTGAGAGTCCATGGTAAAAATAAGATTTATTGGGTGAAAATGTTGACTTTGCTAACTATTTGGGAAGCTAAACTTGAATTCAGATCCATTTGCTTTTGGTTATTATTGGTTATCTTTGTACTCAGCTTTGCCTCAGTACTTAAAAAATTTCACAGCAAACAACGTATAGAATATATTTCCTTGTAAACCCTTAAACTTGTTCACAATAGCACCAATTGAAATTGATTGCTAGATCAGTAGATTTTAAACCTACTGCACATTAGAAATACCTGGGAGGACTTTCTGAATCACAAACTCCT
>JAVSCE010003964.1:0-29383 GCA_032199065.1 Smutsia gigantea | reverse complement strand
AGATATTAAAGTCAAACCAAGTTAAATGACCCCTGAGAAGGTAACCATCCATATGCAGAATATGAGCCTCTATAGGACAAAGTATCTCTAAGAAACAAATGACATTACCAAAAAGTGGGGAGGGTTAACTTTGTTTTAGTTGGGATTCCACAGAAGCAGATTGTAAGACAGAGATACGCTGGGTGTTGTTTAACTGAGAGTAGAGGGCATAAGGAATCAATACAGGGGAGTTTGGAAGGAAGCTAACGAAGGATGCTTTGTGAAGTAAAGTGGGCGATGGCAGCTTTAGCGTACAGTTCATCTCCGGGAAGGTTCGGAAAGCACACGCTCAGACTCACCCTTGCCACGGGGAGAGGACGTAGACCCTGACTGCCAGGGGTGGATGAGCACTTTTCCAATGGGGGTGCTCATTTCCTTGCTCTCCGACCTGTGTACCCCAGGGTACAATGGCTTCCCGTAGAGATTTAAGGGATGTATTTGAGGCCGGGCATGCTGGCTGGACACTCTTACATAATATAAAATACTCAGTTGGCATAACGACCCAGAGCAACATGTGGAATTTGTTGTGCCTGATCTAAATAAGACAATTGTAAAAAGACTTAAGATTATTAAAATAAGTAAGGAATATGGCGTGATATTGATGATGTTATGGAAAGACTTGATTTTAAAAGAAATAGATATCACAGTGATGCTGAAAGGGAGAAATTTTAAGTTGCAGATAGTGATGAAGGGAAAAGAGTGAAGAATATCCTGTTTTATGCTACAATATGGATGAAACTTGAGGACATTATGTTAAGTGAAATACACCAGGCACAAGATGACAAATGCTGGATGATTCCACTTACGTGAGGTATCTAAAGTAGTCAAAATCATAGAAACACGTTCATAGAAATATAATGCTGATTACCAGGAGCTAGGGGAGGGGAAAAGAGGAGCTATGGTTTCAGTTCTGCAAAAAAGAAACATTTCTGGAGATTTGGTTTACAATAATGTGAATATACTTAGCAGTGTTGAACTTAAAAGCAATTTGCATTCCCCTCTGTCTTCCTCTTTATTTTTAATTACAAGCATCAGCTTCTGATGATATTTTGTTTACTTATTTACTTTGAAGCCTATTTCCCTGCCCTCCACTAGAGAAGTTAAAGTTCCATGATAACAGAGTTGTTTTTCTTAACTTCACGGTTTATCTACAGTTTCTAAAATAGTGCATAGCAAATAATAGGTGCTCAATAAAAATTGGTTAATGATGGTATGACCCCCAAGTGGGAAGTACATAAAAGCTGGACCGTGAAAGGACTTGGCATTCCTCACTTCCGAGTTGACCCATGTTGTACCATTGTACCCACATGTCCTTCCGGGGGAGGTGCCACTTCCTTCCCCTGGAGTCTTTTCTCATGAGCTATTTGTATGTATCCTGTATCATAGCTATATGAATGTGTGACTATTAGTTTGTGTAGTTTGTGTACCCATGTAACCATCTCCTTTCCACACAGCCAAGGGCTTCTAGGTGAAAAGTCTAAGACATTCGGTAATTGCCCAATTTGTAGTTGAGGCAGTTTTGCTGAGCTTTATTTAGCACAGAGCTCTTTGTAGACCACAAAGTCTCAGTAACAGCCATGTCCTTCCCTTAGAAACCTTAACTGATGACATAATCAAGGCTTCCATAATCTCTACAGTGAGTGGGAAAAAGCCATTAATTTGACAGATAATTTTTTTTTTTTTAATATAATTTATTTTATTATCATTAATTTACAATTACATGTGCAATATTACGATTATTAAACTACCCCTTCATCAGGTCCCCCCCACCAAACCCATTACAGTCACTGTCCATCAGCGTAGTGAGATGCTATAGAATCACTACTTGTCTTCTCTGAGTTGTACAGCCCTCCCCGTGCCCCCCCAACATTACATCTGCTAATCGTAATGCCCCTTTTTCCCTCTTATCCTCCCTTCCCACCCATCTTCCCCAGTCCCTTTCCCTTTGGTAACTATTAGTCCGTTCTTGGGTTCTGTGAGTCTGCTGCTGTTTTGTTCCTTCAGTTTTTTTCTTTGTTTTATACTCCACATATGAGTGAAACCATTTGATACTTGTCTTTTTCGGCTTGGCTTATTTCACTGAGCATAATACCCTCTAGCTCCATCCATGTTGTTGCAAATGGTAGGATTTGTTTTCTTCTTATGGCTGAATAATATTCCATTGTGTATATGTACCACATCTTCTTTATCCATTCATCTACTGATGGACACATAGGTTGCTTCCATTTCTTGGCTATTGTGAATAGTGCTGCAATAAACACAGGGGTGCATCTGTCTTTTTGAAACTGGGCTGCTGCATTCTTAGGGTAAATTCCTAGGAGTGGAATTCCTGGGTCAAATGGTATTTCTATTTTGAGTTTTTTGAGGAACCTCCATACTGCTTTCCACAATGGTTGAACTAATTTGCAGTCCCACCAGCAGTGTAGGAGGGTTCCCTTTTCTCCACATCCTCGCCAACATTTGTTGTTGTTTGTGTTTTGGATGTTGGCCATCCTCACTGGTGTGAGGTGATATCTCATTGTGGTTTTAATCTGCATTTCTCTGATGATTAGCGATGTGGAGCATCTTTTCATGTGCCTGTTGGCCATCTGAATTTCTTCTTTGGAGAAGTGTCTATTCATGTCCTCTGCCCATTTCTTAATTGGATTATTTGCTTTCTGTTTGTTAAGGTGCATGAGTTCTTTATATATTTTGGATGTCAACCCTTTATCAGATACGTTTTTTATGAATATATTCTCCCATACTGTAGGATGTCTTTTTGTTCTACTGATGGTGTCCTTTGCTGTACAGAAGCTTTTCAGCTTGATATAGTCCCACTTGTTCATTTTTGCTTTTGTTTCCCTTGCCCGGGGAGATATGTTCATGAAGAAGTTGCTCATGTTTATGTCCAAGAGATTTTTGCCTATGTTTTTTCTAAGAGTTTTATGGTTTCATGACTTACATTCAGGTCTTTGATCCACCTTGAGTTTACCTTTGTGTATGGGGCTAGACAGTAGTCCAGTTTCATTCTCTTACATGTAGCTGTCCAGTTTTTCCAACACCAGCTGCTGAAGAGGCTGTCATCTCCCCATTGTATATCCAAGGCACTTTTATCAAATATTAATTGGCTGTATATGTTTGGATTTTCTATTCTGTTCCACTGGTCTGTGGGTCTGTTTTTGTGCCAATACCAAATTGTCTTGATTACTGTGGCTTTGTAGTAGAGCTTGAAGTCAGGGAGTGTAATTCCCCTGTTTTATTCCTCCTTCTCACGATTGATTTGGCTATTCGGGGTCTTTTGTGGTTCCATATGAATTTTAGAATTATTTGTTCCAGTTCATTGAAGAAAGCTGTTGGTAGTTTGATAGGGATTGCATTGAATCTGTAGATTGCTTTAGGTAATATAGCCATTTTGACAATATTTATTCTTCCTAACGAAGAACATGGGATGCATTTCCATTTGTTAGTGTCCTCTTTAATTTCTCTTAGGAGTGTCTTGTAGTTTTCAGAGTACAGGTCCTTCACTTCCTTCATTAGGTTTATTCCTCGGTATTTTATTCTTTTTGATGCAATTGTGAATGGAATTGTTTTTCTGATTTCTATTTCTGTTAGTTCCTTGTTAGTGTATAGGAAAGCAACAGAATTCTGTGTTAATTTTGTATCCTGCAACTGCTGAATTCAGATATTAGTTCTAGTAGTTTTGGAATGGAGTCTTTAGGTTTTTTTTATGTACAGTATCATGTCATCTAAAATAGTGACAATTTGACTTCTTCTTTACCTATCTGGATGCCTTGTATGTCTTTGTTTTGTCTGATTGCTGTAGCTAGGACCTCCATTACTATTTTGAATAACAGTGGAGAGAGTGGGCATCCCTTTCTTGTTCCCGATCTTAGATGAAAAGCTTGCAGCATCTCACCGTTAAGTATGATGTTAGCTGTGGGTTTGTCATTTATGGTCTTTATAATGTTGAGGTACTTGCCGTTTTACCCATTTTGTTGAGAGTTTTAATCATGAATGGATGCTGAATTTTGTCAAATGCTTTTTCAGCATCTGTGGAGATGATTATGTGGTTTTTGTCCTTCTTTTTGTGATGTGGTGGATGATGTTGATGGATTTTCGAATACTGAAGCATCCTTGCATCCCTGGAATAAATCCTACTTGATCGTGATGGATGATGGTTTTGATGTATTTTTGAATTCGGTGTGCTAATATTTTGCTGAGTATTTCTGTGTCTATTTTCATCAAGGATATTGGTCTTTAGTTTTCTTTTTTTGTGGTGTCTTTGCCCAGTTTGATTTTAGAGTGATGCCGGCCTCATAGAATGAGTTTGGAAGTACTCCCTGTTTTTTCAGTCCTTGGAAAATTTTAAGGCGGATGGGTATAAGGTCTTCACTAAATGTTTGACAAAATTCAGCAGGTGAAGCCATCTTGTCCAGGCGTTTTGGTCTTAGGTAGATTTTTGATCACCAGTTCCATTTCATTGCTGGTAATTGGTCTGCTGAGATTTTCTGTTTCTTTCTGGGTCAGGCTTCGAAGCTTGTATTTTTCTAGAAAGTTGTCCATTTCTTCTAAGTTATCCAGTTTGTTAGCTTATAATTTTTCATAGTATTCTCTAATAGTTCTTTGTATTTCTGTGCTGTCCATAGTGATATTTCCTTTCTCATTTTGGATTCTGTTTATGTGAGTAGACTCTCTTTTTTTCTTGATAAGTCTGCCTAGGGGTTTATCTGTTTTGCTTATTTTCTCAAAGGACCAGCTCTTGCTTTTGTTGATCCTTTCTATTGTTTTATTCTTCTCAATTTTATTTATTTCTGCTCTAATCTTTATTATGTCCCTTCTTCTACTGCCTTTGGGTCTCATTTGTTCTTCTTTTTCTAGTTTCGTTAATTGTGAGTTTAGACTGCTCATATGGGAATGTTCTTCTTTCCCGAGGTAGTCCGGCATTGCAATATAGTTTCTTCTTAGCACGGCCTTCTCTGCGTCCCACAGATTTTGCGGTGTGGAATTATTGTTGTCATTTGTCTCCATGTGTTGCTTGATCTCTGTTTTTATTTGTTCATTGATCCATTAATTATTTAGGAGCATGTTATTAACCCTCCATGTGTTTGTGAATTTTTCATTTTCTTTGTGTAATTCATTTCTAGTTTCATTCCTTTGTAGTCTGAGAAACTGGTTGGTACAGTTTCAATCTTTTTGAATTTACCAAGGCTCTTTCTGTGGCCTAGGATATGATCTATTCTCGAAAATGTTCCATGTGCACTTGAGAAGAATGTGTATTCTGCTGCTTTTGCATGTTGAGTTCTGTAGATGTGTGTTAGGTCCCTCTGTTCTAATGTGTTTTTCAGTGCCTCTGTCTCCTTGATCTGTCCGTTGGAGTGAGTGGTGTTTTGTAGTCTCCTAAGATGAATGCATTACATTCTATTTCCTCTTTAATTCTGTTAGTATTTGTTTCACATATGTAAGAGCTCCTGTGTTGGGTGCATAGATATTTATAATTGTTATATCTTCTTATGGGTTGACCCTTTTATCATTATGTAATGTCTTTCTTTGTCTCTTGTGACTTTCTTTGTTTTGAAGTTTATTTTCTCGCATATAAATATTGCAACTCCTGCTTTTTTCTCCCTATTAGTAGCATGAAACATCTTTTCCATCCCTTCACTTTTAGTCTGTGTATGTCACTTGGTTTAAAGTGAGTCTCTTGAAGGCAGCATATAGATGGGTCTATTTTTTTTATCCATTCATTGACTCTATGTCTTTTGATTGCTGCATTCAGTCCATTTACATTTAGTGTGATTATGGATAGGAATGTACTTATTGGCATTGCAGGCATCAGATTCGTGGTTACCAAATGTTCAAGTTTAACTTCCTTACTATTTTAGAGTCTAACTTAACTCACTTAATATCCTATTACAAACACAATCTAATGGTTCTTTTTTTAAATTTCCTCCTCCTTTTTCTTCCTCCTCCATTCTTTACATATTAGGTATCATATTCTGTACTGTTTGTCTTTCCCTTGATTGACTATGGGGATAGTTAATTTAATTTTGCATTTTCTTAGTAATTAGCTGTTCTACTTTCTTTACTGTGGTTTTATTACCTCTCGTCACAGCTATTAAACTGTAGGAACACTTCCATCTATAGTAGTCCCTCAGCAATACACTATAGAGATGGTTTGTGGGAGGCAAATTCTCTCAGCTTTTCCATATCTGGGAGTTGTTTAATCCCTCCTTCAAATTTAAATGAAAATCTTGCCAGATAAAATAATCTTGGTTCAAGGCCCTTCTGCTTCATTCCATTAAATACATCATGCCACTCCCTTCTTGCCTGTAAGATTTCTACTGAGAAGTCTGATGATAGCCTGATGGGCTTTCCTTTGCATGTGATCATATTTCTCTCTCTTGCTGCTTTTAATATTCTGTCCTTATCCCTGATCTTTGCCGTTTTAATTACTATATGTCTTGATGTTTTCTTACTTAGGTCCCTTGTGTTGGGACATCTGTGCACCTCCATGGCCTGAGAGACTACCTCCTTCTCCAGATTGGGGAAGTTTTCAACAACTCCTCCTCAAAGACACTTTCCCTTTTTCTCTCTCTTCTTCTTCTGGTACCCCTATGATGCGAATATTGTTCCATTTGGATTGGTCACACAGTTCTCTCAATATTTTTTCATTTTTATAGATCCTTTTTTCTCTCTGTGCTTCAGCTTCTTTGTATTCCTCTTCTCTAGTTTCTATTTCATTTATCATCTCCTCCACTGTATCCAATCTGCTTTAAATACCCTCCATTTTGCTCTTCAGTGGTTGGATCTCCGACATTAATTGATTCCTGAGTTCTTGAATATTTTTCCGTAACTCCATGAGCATGTTAATGATTTTTATTTGGATCTCCCTTTCAGGGATAGTCATGACGTCAATATCATTTAAATCTTTCTCAGGAGTTGTATTAATAATTTTACTCTGGACCAGATTACTTTAGCATTTCATATTTGTGTATGGCGCCCGCTAGTGCCCAGAAGCTCTACTCTCTGGAGCTGCTCAGCCCCTGAAGCAATGTCGGTTATTGCAGGAGAGTGGTATTGGTGCCTCAGGGGAGGGAAGAGCTGTTTCCTTCTTCCTGGCTGCTATGCCCGTCTCCAATGCCTGAACCAGTGGGCTTAGCACATAGGTATAAGCCTCTGTGCTTTGCGTTTCTCGTTGCTATAGACAGATCTTCCCTCTGAATGGTCTAACACCAGGGTAGGGTTTTCCAGTTGGCAAGCCTGGTGGGGCTGGCCAGGAGAAAGGCGCAGTAGTCTGCCTGTCACAGAAGGGGTTCTTGGAGCTGTGTAGGCAGCCAGGGAGCTAGAGCACCTGAAGATCGTCAAAGCTTCCAATCTGCTGTACAGAGTGCACCTGCAGTTTTGTTTCCCTGTACTTTCTCCTGAGCAGTCAGCTCTGTGCAATCCTTGCACCTTTAACAGCCCTCTTGCTAAGGGCTTTCTTGTTAGGAAGTCTCTCAGACTGCTCACCTTTCTTTTGTCCCAGAGCAGCTGGATATGGATCCCAGCTTTCCACAAGCAGCTGGAATCTTAGTCTCTCCAGGAATTCTGCCTGTCTTAACTTTCCAACCCTCTAATTTTGAGAGTATCATGCAACCAGCATGAAATGTAGGTTTGTGCTCCCAGAGCAGATCTCTGGAGTTAGGTATTCAGCAGTCCCAGATCTCCACTCCCTCCCTGCTGCATTCCTCTTTCTCCTGCCAGTGATCTGGGGTGGGGGAAGGGCTTGGATTCTACAGGACCACAGCTTTAGTATATTACCCTTTTCTGTGAAATCTGCTCTTGTCTCCAGGTGTATGCAGTTTGTGGCAGTCCTCTTTCCTGTTGCTCTTTCGAGAGTAGTTGTATTAGTGATATTTTCATATTATATGCAGTTTTAGGAGGAAGCCTCTGTCTCACCTCTCATGCCACCATATTTTCATGTGTTATTTGTTAAGAGTTTTTTTTTTATCATGTACAGACTTTGAATTGTGTCAAATGCTTTTTCTGTATCTATTGGGATGATCATGTGATTTTTATCATTCATTCTATTAATGTGATGTGTCACATTTATTGATTTGCAAACATTGAGCCATCCCAGGGATAAATCCCACTTGTTTATGATAAATGGGTCTTCTAATGTACTGCTGAATTTGGTTTGTTTGTATTGTATTGACAATTTTTGCATCTATATTCAGCAGTGATATTGGCCTGTAGTTTTTTTTCTTATGGTATCCTTTTCTGGTTTTGGTATCAGCATAATGATAGCTTTTATTTACCTTTCTTGATTTATTTAACTGGATAGCTTCTCCAGTACTATGTTGAATAGGAGTGCTGAGAGTGTGCATCTTTGCCTTGCTCCGGTTAGGAAAGTATTAATTTTTCACTGTCAGATGTAATGGTAATTGTGGGATTTTTAAAAATTTTGCTATTATTAATGTACAATTACATGAGCAACATTATGGTTACTAGACTCCCCCATTATCAAGTCCCCACCACATACCCCATTTCAGTCACTGTTCATCACATTAGTAAGATGCTATAGAATCAATTCTTGTTTTCTCTGTGTTATACTGCTTTCCCCATATCCCGACCACCCTGCTACATTATGTGTGCTAATTGTAAGAGCCCTTTTTCCCCCTTATCCCTCCCTTCCCATCCATCTTCCCCAGTCCCTTTCCCTTTGGTAACTGCTAGTCCATTCTTGGGTTCTGTGAGTCTGCTGCTGTTTTGTTCCTTCAGTTTTTCCTTTGTTCTTATACTCCACAGATGAGTGAAAACATTCGATATTTGTCTTTCTGTGCCTGGCTTATTTCACTGAGCATAAATCCCTCTAGCTCCATCCATGTTGTTGCAAATGGTAGGATTTATTTTCTTCTTATGGCTGAATAATATTCCATTGTGTATATGTACCACCTCTTCTTTATTAATTCATCTACTGATGGACACTTAGGTTGCTTCCATTTCTTGGCTATTGTAAATAGTGCTGCAATAAACATGGGGTTGCCTATGTCTTTTTCAAACTAGGCTGCTGCATTCTTAGGGTAAATTCCTAGGAGTGGAATTCCTGGGTCAAATGGTGTTTCTATTTTGAGTTTTTTGAGGAACCTCCATAGTGTATTCCACAATGGTTGAACTAATTTGCATTCCCACCAGCAGTGTAGGAGGGTTCCCTTTTCTCCACATCCTCACCAACATTTGTTGTTGTTTGTGTTTTGGATGTTGGCCATCCTCACTGGTGTGAGGTGATGTCTCATTGTGGTTTTAATTTGCATTTCTCTGATGATTAGCGATATGGAGCATCTTTTCTTGTGCCTGATGGACATCTGAATTGCTCCTTTGGAGAAGTGTCTGTTCAGATCCTCTGTCCATTTTTTAATTGGCTTCTTTGCTTTTTGTTTATTGAGATACATGAGCTCTTTATATAATTTGGATGTCAACCCCTTATCAGATATGTAATTTATGAATATATTCTCCCATATTTTAGGATGTCTTTTTGTCTATTGATGGTGTCCTTTGCTGTACAGAAACTCTTTAGTTTGATATATTCCCACTTTTTCATTTTTGCTTTTGATTCCCTTGCCCAAAGAGATATGTTCATGAAGAAGTTGCTGATATTTATGTCCAAAGGAGTTTTGCCTATTTTTTTTTTCTAAGAGTTTTATGGTTTCATGACTTACATTCAGGTCTCTGATCCATTTTGAGTTGACTTTTGTGCATGGAATTAGATAATAACCCAATTTTATTCTCTTACATGTAGCTGTCCATTTTTGCCAACACCAACTGTTGAAGAGGCTGCCCCATTGTAGATCCGTGGCTCCTTTATCGTATATTAATTGGCAATATATGCTTGGGTTTATATCTGGGCCCTCTAGTCTGTTCCTTTGGTCTATGGGTCTGTTCTTGTGGCAGTGCCAAATTTTCTTGAGTACTGTGGCTTTGTTGTAGAGCTTGAAGTCAGGGAGCATAATTTCCCTCACTTTATTCTTCCTTCTCAGGATTGCTTCTGCTATTCAGGGTCTTCTGTGGTTCCATATGAATTTTAGAACTATTTTCTCTAGTTCATTGAAGAATGCTGTTGGTATTTTGATAGGGATTGCACTGAGGCTTTAGGCAGGATGGCCATTTTGCAATATTAATTCTTCCAATCCATGAGCATGGGATGTGTTTCCATTTATTGGTATCTTCTTTAATTTCTCTCATGAGTGTCTTGTAGTTTTCAAAGTATAAGTCTTTCACTTCCTTGGTTAAGTTTATTCCTAGGTATTTTATTCTTTTTGATACAATTGTGAATGGAATTGTTTTCCTGATTTCTCTGTCTGCTAGTTCATCTTTAGTGTGTAGGAATACAACAGATTTCTGTGTATTAATTTTGTATCGCACAACTTTACTGAATTCAGATATTAGATTTAATAGTTTTGGCGTGGATTCTTTAGGGTTTCTTATGTACAATATCATGTCATCTGCAAACAGGGGCAGTTTGACTTCTTTCTTACCAATCTGGATGCCTTTTATTTCTTTGTGTTGTCTGATTGATGTGGCTAGGACCTCTAGATCTATGTTGAATAAAAGTGGGGAGTGTGGGCATCCTTGTCTCATTTTCAATCTTAAAGGGAAAGCTTTCAGTTTCTCACTGTTAAGTATAATGTTGGCTGTGGGTTTGTCATGTATAGCCTTTATTATGTTGAGGTACTTGCCCTCTCTACCCATTTTGTTGTGTGCTTATCATGAATGGATGCTGAATTTTGTCTAATTCTTTTTCAGCATCTATGGAGATGATCATGTGGTTTTTGTCCTTCTTTTTCTTGATGTGGTGGATGATGTTAATGGATTTTCGAATTTTGTACCATCCTTGTATCCCTGGGATGAATCAGACAATGTAGGATTTTTGTAGTGTCCCTTCTCAGACTGAATGTTACTTACTATTCACATTTTTCTGAGAATTTTTACCATGTCTGAATAGTAGATTTGTCAAATTCTTTCTTGTATCAATTAATACAATCATTGGTTTCTCTGGTTTAGAATGTTGATATGATGGAGTACATTGGTTTGATTTTTAAATACTGAACCTGCCCAGTATTCCTGGAATAAAGTCTACTTTTCATGGTATATAGTTTTTTTTTTAATATATTTGAATTCTATTTTCCAAAATTTTGTTAAGTATTTATGTGTCTGTGTTGATAAAGCATATTTATTTGGAGTTTGTTTTGTTTCGCTTTGGAAAACCTTTATTTTGGTATCAGGGTAATGTACACCTTCCAAAATTTAATAGAAATGTTCCCTTCTCTTCAAGAGTTGTGTAGAATTGGTGCTATTTCTTCTTTAATTTTGATAAAATTCTCCAGTGAAAACTTATGAGCCTTGAAGTTTCTCTTTGGAAGGTTTTCAACTATGAATTCAATATTTAGAGGAATATGTTATGTACAAGCTATCTGTACTAGTTTGGGTGAATCTTGGTGGTTTGTGGTTTTCAAGGTATTGGTCAATTTTGTGTGAATTGTTGAATTTATTCATGTGGCATTATTCATATTATTTCATTATTATTTTTTAAAGTCTTCAAGTGTGTAAGATATTTCCTTTTTCAGTCCTGATATTTGTGTCTTCTCTCCCTTTTTCTTTTTAATTGCTGGATGATTTTTCATTTATTTATTTATTTTTTTTTAATTTTGGCAAGTATTTTACCATAATAAAAGCAAACTAAAACAAGGAAATGACAGAGAAGCCACCTCTAATATAAGCATTTAAAGCAATAATTTTCTTTTTGCCATTGCTTTAGCAAATCCCACAAATTTTTGATGTGTTGTGCTTTAACTTTTGTTTAGTCTGAAATATTTTCTAATTTCTCTTTATAGTTTATCTTTGATTCATGGATTACTTAGAAGTGTGTTGTTTAGTTTCCATATGAGTGGAAATTTTCCTATATCTCTATTATTTATTCCTAGAGTGGTTCCATTATTATGAGACCATATTTAAATGATTTTAATTCTTTTAAATTTTTGGTGTTTCTTTTATAACTCAGAGTATGTTTTGTTTTGGTAAATGTTCGATTTGCATCTTTAAGTATGTGTTTTCTGCTATTGAAAAGTGGGAGTTCTGTGAATGTCAATCAGATACAGTAGGTTGATCCCTTGTGTAGTTTTTCTGTATTTTTGCTGATTTCTTTCTTCTTGTTTCGTTAATTATTAAGAGAAGATTGTTGGAGTCTCCAAATATAGAAACTTTTCCACCATACAGTTTCCTTTATCCTCCATCTATATATGTATGTATGTATACGTGTACATGTGTGCCTATGTATTTATATGTATGTGTGTATATATATATGTATAAAAGAACATGAGACAGTGCTATAGTTTTTGCTTTCATTTGTCAAACATACTTAAAAGACTCAAGACAGAAATAATTGTCTATTATATTTACCTAGATATTTTGCATTTCTTTTATTCTTTCAATTTTGATTTTGCAAGTTCTTTCTATGAAAATTTCCCTGAAGAACTTCCTTTAGCAAGTCTTTTGGAGCAGATTTACTTGCAATATTTTGTCTTAATTTTTCTTCATATGATAATATTTTTATTTCACCTTTAGTGAAGGATATTTTCAATGGGTATAGAATTATAAATTGAGAGTTTTTTCTCCAGTGGTTATAAATGTTCCAATTCATTAGGCTCTGTACAGTTTCTGGTAAGATATCCTTAGTCCTTCAAATAGTTGTTCCCATTTAGACAATACACAGTTTTCTTTTAACTGCTTTTAAGATTACTTTTCATGGTCTCTCCTTTTTAGTAGTTTATATGTCTGGCATGGATTTCTTTGGGTTTATCCTGTTTCAGATTCACGAAACTTCTTTAATTAAGTGGTTTATATATTTGATAATCGCAGGAGGTTTTCAGTCATTATTTCTTCACATATTTTTCAGCAGTGCTCACATTCTTTTCTTTGGTACTTGGATTACATAATATTTTGTTATTGTCACACAGGTATCTCAGGTTCTGTTCAACTTTTCTTTGCAATTTCTTTCTCAGTTGTTCAGCTTCGACAATTTCTTCTGATCTACTTTAAAGTTCACTGACTCCTTTGTAACCTCCATTCTCCTATCAAGGATATCCAATATAAGTTTAAAATTTTGGTCGTTATATTTTTAAGTTCTAAAATTTCCATTTGGCTTTTCTATGTATCTTTATTTCCTTTCCTTTGTTTTTTATTTTGCATTTGTTTCAAGAATATTCTTGATAATTTTGTTGGAATAGTCGTATAAGAGCTTAAAGAATTGTGTAAATTCTTAAAGAATCCTAACAACTGTGTGATTTCAGCATTATTATCTGTTAGTTTTTTGTAGTTTTAAGAGCTTTATTAAGATATAATACACCTACCATATAATTTAGCCATTCACATTTTTAGTATATGAATAATATTTATATGTTACATGTATACATATTAGTATATGTAATGATTTTAGTATATTAAGTGTTATACAACCCTCACTAAATGTAAATTTGGGAATTTTTTATCATCCCCAAAGAAATTCTGTAACCATCAGAAATCATTTCGCATTCCCTCTCTTCACCTCATGGGCTAAGCAAATACAAATATGTTTTCTTTTTCTATAGATTAGCCAATTCTGTACAATCCACATAAATGGAATTATACAATATGTGGTCTTTTGTAGGTTGTTTTTTCCACTTAGCATATTTTCAAGAGTCATTCATGTTATAGCATATGTAATTATTTTATTGCTTTTTATTGCCAAATAATATTCCACTGTATGAATATATCATATTTTATTTATCCATTCATTATTTGATAGACATTAGCGATTTTTCCCACATTTTGGCCATTATGAATAAAGATGTTATAAACATTTGTGTATAAATTTGTTAACTGTTGCTTTATTTATATCCATCCACAGTATTATCTCACTGTATTTTTTTATTGTCAATGGACAATTTTAGGTCATTTTTACCTTTACAGAAAATTTTCATAATAACTATAGAGAGTTCCCATATATCAATCTTTCCTCATACACAGTTTCCCCTATTATTAACATCTTGCTTTAGTATGATACACTTGTTGTAATTGATGAGCCAGTATCAATATTAATACCTTATTAAGTAAAGTCCATATTTTATGTTAAGATTCACTCCTTGTGTTGCACAATTCTGTGATTTTTCAGAAATGTGTATCATATACCCATCATTACATAATAGTTTTACTGACCTAAAAATACTCTTTGCTTTACCTGTTCAATGTGCTAATTTTCTCTGAACCTTTGACAACCATTGATCTTTGTCCTATCTCCATAATTTTGCTTTATTCAGGATGTTATACAGTTGGACTCATACAGTATGTAGCATTTTAAGTCTGTATTCTTTTACATAGAAATATTCACTTAAGATGACTATATGTCTTTTCCTAGCTTGATAGTTTATTTCTTTTTATCAGTAAATAATAACATTCCATTGTATGGATGTACCACTGATCATTTAACCATACCTGTTGTAAGATACCTTAGTAGCTTCCAACTTTTAGCAATTAAGAATGAAGCTGCTATAAATATTCTCATGCAATATTATATGCAGACATGAATTTTTAATTCATTTGGGCACATACCAAGGAGCAAAATTGTTGGATCATTTTGCAAGAGTATGTTTAGTTTTGTAAGAAACTCCAGTCTGTCTTCCAAAGTGCCTGTACAATTTTGTGTTCCCAAAATCAATGAAGGTGAGTTCCTATTGCTCTACATTCTTTCCACCATCTGGTGCTGTTCAATGTTTTGGATGTTGGCTATTCTAATAGATGTGAAGTGTACATCACTGTTGTTTTTATTTGCAGTTCCTAATGACATAAGATGTTGAAGATGTTTTCATATGCTTATTTGCCATCTGTGTATCTTTGGTTAGTTGTCCTTTCAGATCATCGGCCAAATTGTATAGTGGGTTGTTTGTTTTTTTATGTTGGGTTTTAGGAATTCTTTGTATATTTTAAAAAATGCCTGTTGCAAGATTTTATCCCAAAATCTGGGGAAATCCCAAAATTTTCCTTTTTATTCTCTTAATAGCCATTTTGGAGAGAAAAAGTTTTCAATTTTAATGAAGTCCAAGTCAAAATTATCAATTTTTAAATAAATTTTAGCACTGTGTCTAAAATGTCATCACAAAACCCAAGGTAACCTAGATTTTCTCCTATGTTATCTTGTAGGAGTTTCATATATATATTTTTTACATTTAGGTCTATAACACCATCTCAGTGAAATTTTTGTGAATGGTGTAAGTTTTGTACCTAGGTTCATTTTGTTTTTTGCATATGAATGGCTAGCTATTCTAGTACCATTTGTTGAAGACACTGTGGTTTTTCCACTTAATTGCTTTTTCTGTTCATCAAAGATGAGAAAATTATATGTGTAAGTCTATTTATGGGCTCTAATCTGTTCCATTTATCTGTTTGTCATTTCAGCAATACAACACTGTCTTGATTACTATAGCTTTATAGTAAGTCTTGAAGTAGGGTAGAGACATTCCTTTGACTTTGTCTACTTTTTCAATATCGTGTTGCCTATTCTAGGGCTTTTGCATTTCCTTATAATCTTTCAAATACATTTGTCAATTCCACAAAATAAATTTCTGGGAATTTAATTGGGATTTTCTTTATGCAAGAGAATACTTGGAAAGAATTAACATTTTAATATTACTGAGTTTTAGGTCCATCAACATGGAGTCTCTCTTTATTTATCTAGAGCTATTTTGATTTCTTTCTTCATTTATTTAAATCTACTTTAATTTCTATCATGAAACTTTTGTAGTGTTCCATCTATATTTCCTATCCATATTTTATTAATTTATACTTAAGCATTTCATTTTTGGTGCTAACATAAATGAAATTGTGTTTTTAATTTCAAATTGCAATTGTTTGTTGATGGTATGTAGGAAAGCAGCTGACTTTTGCTTATTAACCTTGTGTTCTACAACCCTGGTATAATCATTTATTAGTTCAAGAAGTGCTTTTATTAATTATTTGGGATTTTCTACTTAATCATGTCATCTACAATTTTATTTCTTCCTTCTGTATACTTTGCATTTCCTGTTCTTGCCTTATTGAATTACCTAGGACTTCTAGTATAATGTATGAAGTAGTTATAGGGGATATCATTGTTTTACTCTTGATTTCAGCAGAAAAGCACTTAGCTTCTCACCATTTGTTATAATGTTAACTGTAGGATTTTTGAGGGTATTATTTATGCAATTAAGGAAATTCCTCCTTTTTTCCTACTTTATTGAGAGTTTCTATCATGAATGTGTATTGGATATTGTAAAATGTTTATTGTACATCTATTTATATGATCATTTAATTTTTCTTCATTATCCTCTTGATGTGACAGGTTGCATAATCGATTTTTGTACATTGAGTCAAACTTGCATATTTGGAATAAATATCACTCAATTGTGGTGAATAATTTTTGTATAAATTGTCAGACTTGATTTACTGATACTTTGCTTAAGAGTTTTGCAGTATGTTTTTGAGATATATTCATCTGTAGTTTCTATTTTTTTAAGTGTTTTTGTCTGCCTTTATTGTTAGCATAATACTGAGTTAGGAAGTATTTCCTCTGCTTCTATTTTCTGGAAGAGATTGTAGAGAATTTGTCGAATTTCTTCCTTAAATCTTTGTTTTATTATTTACCAGTGAACCCATTTGGGCCTGGTACTTTCTGCTTTGGAAGGTTGGTTATTAAATTTTTATTCAATTTCTTTAATAGATATGGGCCTATTCAGATTACCTGTTTCTTCTTACCTGACATTTAGCAATTTGTGTCTTTCTAAGTATTATTCCATTTCATGTTATTAAAGCATAGTTACTTTTAATATTGCATTATTAGTTTTTAGTATTTATAGGATCAATAATGATGACCTGTCTTTCATTATGATACCAATAATTTATGTCTTCTCTCTTTTTTCCTTAATTAGCCTTGTTAGAAGTTTATAAATTTTGTTGACCTTTCCGAGTAATCCAGTTTTGGTTTAGTTTGTCTTCTGTTTTCAATTTCATTGATTTTCCTATTTTGTTGTTAATTTTCTTCTGCTTTCTTTGGACTTAATTTGATCTTATTTTTTTGGTTTCCTAAGTTTGAAGCTTAGATAATTCATTTTTTCTCTTTCTTCTTTGTAATATATGCATGCAATTCTGTAGGTTTCCCTCTAAGCCCTGCATTCATCACATTGCACAAATTTTGATAAATTGTAGTATCATTTTAATTTGGTTCAAAATATTTTAAATTTATCTTTAACTTCTTTTTGATGCAAGCATTATGTAGAATCATTTTATTTAATCTCTATTATTAGGGTTTTCCTGGTATCTTTCTGTTATAGAATTCTAGTTTAATGTCATTGGTGTCTGAGAGCTTACTTTGTATGTTTCTATTCTTTTAAATTTTTTAACATATATTTTGTGGCCTAGAATGTGGTCAGTCTTGGAGAATGTTTAAAGTAGTTTGAGAGGAATGTATTCTGCTGTTGTGGGATGAAGAATTTATAAATGTTAGTTAGATTCAGTTGATTGATGATGCCATTCAGTTCAACTCTGTCCTTACTGATTTTCTGAGTGCTCGATATGTCAATTATTGACAGATGGGTGTTGAAGCTTCAAACAGAAAGAGTGGATTAGTATTTTTCTATTTGAAATTCTATCACTTTTTGCCTAACATGTGTTGATGGTTTATTGTTATGCACATTCACCTTAGGATTGTTATGTCTTCTTGGAGAATCAACCCCTTTATCATTGTGTAATGCTCTTTTTTATGCCTTATAATTTCCCTTGTTCTGAAGTCTGGTTTGTCTGAAATTAATAAAATGACTCCAGCTTTCTTTTGATTGGTGTTAGTATTGTATGTCTTTTTCAAAATCTTTACTTTCAATCCATCTATGTCTTTATATTTCCTGTTAGTTCCTTATAAATAATGTACAATTGTGTGTTTTTTTAACCCACTCTGATAGTCTCTGCCTTAATTGGTGTGCTTAGACCATTTTGACATCTAAAGTGATTATTTATACAGTTGAATTAATACCTATCATATGTGACTATTTTCTATTCATTGCCCTTGTTTTTTGTTTCTCCTTTGACTTCCAATCTTTTTCTGCTTCTTTGGTTTTAACTGAGCATCATATATGATTCCATTTTATCTTGTCTTTTAGTATTCTATTACTTATTTTTCTATTTTTGTGGTTACCATAGAGTTTGTAATATACATTTATGACTTATCCAAGTCCATTTTCAAATACTCTAATACTTTGCGGTTACCTTGTAATTGGATATTCCCAATTCCTCTTGCCCCATCTCTTATAATATTGCTCTCTTTCGTTTTGCTTATCCTTATAAGTTGCCAAATTCATTGTTGCTATTACTATTTTGAACATGCTCTTAACTGCTAAATCAACTAAGAATTCAGTCAATAAAAGATTTCATTTAACCTTCATTTATTCCTTGTCTAATGCTCTTTCTTTCTTTATGTAGATTCAAATTTCAGACCTATTTCATTCCTCTTCTTTCAGAGATTGTCTTTTAACATGTTTTGCTACACAATTTCCTCAATTTTTGTTTGTCTGTCAATATCTTTATTTTTCCTTTATTTTTGAAGGATAATGTCACTGAGTAAAGAAATATAGATTAGTATTACTTGTTCTTTCAACACTGTAAATGTTGCACTCCAGTCGTTGCTTGCTTGAATGGTTTTTTTAATATAATTTATTTTATTATCATTAATTTACAATTACATGTGCAATATTACGATTATTAAACTTCCCCTTCATCAGGTCCCCCCCACCAACCCCATTACAGTCACTGTCCATCAGCGTAGTGAGATGTTACAGAATCACTACTTGTCTTCTCTGAGTTATACTGCCCTCCCCGTGCCCCCCCAACATTACATCTGCTAATCGTAATGCCCCTTTTTCCCTCTTATCCCTCCCTTCCCGCCCATTTTCCCCAGTCCCTTTCCCTTTGGTAACTATTAGTCCGTTCTTGGGTTCTGTGAGTCTGCTGCTGTTTGTTCCTTCAGTATTTTTTCTTTGTTCTTATACTCCACATATGAATGAAATCATTTGATACTTGTCTTTTTCGGCTTGGCTTATTTCACTGAGCATGATACCCTCTAGCTCCATCCATGTTGTTGCAAATGGTAGGATTTGTTTTCTTCTTATGGCTGAATAATATTCCATTGTGTATATGTACCACATCTTCTTTATCCATTCATCTACTGATGGACACTTAGGTTGCTTCCATTTCTTGGCTATTGTAAATAGTGCTGCAATAAACATAGGGGTGCATCTGTCCTTTTCAAATTGGGCTGCTGCATTCTTAGGGTAAATTCCTAGGAGTGGAATTCCTGGGTCAAATGGTACTTGAATGGTTTTTGAATACTGGCGTAAATCTTGTCCTTGTTTCTCTAGGTATGGTTTCTTCCCCCCTGCTTTCTTCTTTTATGATTTTCTCATTGTTTTTGATTTTCTGTAGTTTGACTTTGATATGCCTACTTGTATATAATACAGGTATATATATGCACATACACACACATGTACACAAAACTTTATATCCAGCTTCGAGTTTTCTGAGCTTCCTGCATCTGTAGTTTGGTGTCTGCAATAATCATTTCATTATTACTCCAAATATTTCCTCTCTACGTGTCTTTCTTCTCCTTCTAATATTTCCATTTCACATATGTTTCACCTTTTTCCATTTTCCCAGAGTTCTTTGATATTCTTCTCCATCTTTTTCATTCTTTTTTTCTCTTTGATTTTAAGTTTGTAAAATTTATATTGACCTTTTTCATACTCATTGATTCTTTCTTTTTTCATGTTCAGTCTATAGCCGAGCATATCAAAGGCAATAATTTTTGCTAGCTTAAAAAATTTCTAACATTTCATTTTGTACATTAAAGTTTCCATTTCTCTGCTTACATTATTCACCCTTTCTTGCATGTTTTCTGCTTTTTCTATTAGTGCCCTTAGCATATTAATCTTACTTATCTTTAATTCTCAATCTGATATTTCCAAATCTCTGCTATATCTGATTCTGGTTCTGATATTTGCTCTGTCTCCTTAAACTCTGTTTTATTGTCTTTTAGTGTGCCATGTAAACTTTTGTTGCAAGCTGGACAAGATGTAAATGATAAAGCAACTTAAATAGGCCTTTTAGTATGAAGTTTTATTTTTATCAACTAAGTTTCAGACTGTGTTTTATGTTTGCTATTGCTGTAGTTTTCAGAAGCTAAAGTTGTCTATTTTCTTTCTTTTTGTCTCACATGTGGATCTTGGGTTTCCCTAGAGACTACTTCTTAAATATTTTATTGACATGGAGTTTTTTCAGGGATAACTAGAATTGGACATTTCTCTTCCCCAGCTCAGATTGTGAAGATGCAGTAATATAGTTTTCTGGAGGACATTTTTTTATTAGGAGTACAGAATGCTCTGTGAATATTTTAACATTGCTACATTTTCCCTCCACCTACCAAAAGCATGAGGAGATTTTTCTCTGATCTTCAATATGAGAACCTTGTAAGTCTCCTGGAGGTAAAATCCCTGAAAGGGTGGATACCCCTAAGATTGGAACTCCCTGAAGTTTTTAACTTTCAAGCTTGTCTACACTGAACCTTTGGCAATTTGTCAATTACAATGTATGTTTTCTACCTTGGTATTAGCTATAATAGTGGAATTATTTTCCTAGGCTTCTTCTAGAAAGCTGTGATTCTGTGTTTTTACCTGTTCACAGTTTTGAGGGTAGAAGTTCTTCCTGTGGCCTCAGTTCTCTGATGGATCTAAGAGGAAATCTTGATTTTCATTTTGTTGAATTTTTTTCTATTCCTATTGTAAGGATGGGAGTGACAACTTCCAGAAAACTCTTACTGTGGTTTTAATTTGCATTTCCCTGGTGGGTAATGATGTTAAACATGTTTGTTGGCATTTGTATATAAGTTGTTGGAGAAAGAGGTATCC
Source organism: Smutsia gigantea (assembly GCA_032199065.1). Classification (NCBI taxonomy): domain Eukaryota; kingdom Metazoa; phylum Chordata; class Mammalia; order Pholidota; family Manidae; genus Smutsia; species Smutsia gigantea. The sequence goes on along the minus strand of JAVSCE010003964.1, from coordinate 8,375 downwards.
ATATCCTTTGCCCATGTTTTACCTGGGCTATTTGTCTTTTAATTATTGAGTTGTAGTAGTTGTAGTTTTCAGAGTATATATTTTTCACTTCTGTTATATTTGCTCCCAAGTATTATATTTCTTTTGATCCCATTATAAGTAAATTGTTCTTCAAATTTCATTGTGTTGTTCTAAGTGTAGATAAGAATGCAATTATTTTGTATATTTATTTTGTATTCTGCAGTCTTGTCAATCTACTTCATTAATTCAATCATTTTTCAAATTGAATTCCTTAGGATTTTCTGTAAATTAGATCACGTCATCCACATACGGAGATAGCTTTATGTCCTCCTTCCCAATCTCATTGCTTTTTATTTCATTTGCTTAACTAAATCCTATAGCTAGAACCTCTGGTACATTTTGAATAGAGGTGGCAAAAGCAGACATCCTTCTCTTTTTCCTGATCTCTGGGGGAAAGCATTCAGTTTTTCAACATTAATGTGATATTTTGTGAGATTTTGTATGTGCCCTTTATCAGGAATAAATATTTCCTTTTTTCTTAATTGTGGAGTATTTTGTACTAAGAAGGGATCTTGTATTTTGCCAAATGTTTTCTGTTTCTCTTGATATGATAATGTTGTTTTTGTCCTTTTTTCTATTGATATGATATAATGCATTAACTGATTTCTATGTTAAGCCATTCTTACATTTCTGAGATCAATCTAAATTGGTCATGAGTATAGTGTTTTTTACATATTGCTGGATTTGTTTTGCTAGTATTTTGTTGAAAACACTTGCATCTAGATTCATGAGATACAGTTTTGCAGTTTTCTTTTCTTTTGATAGCTTTATTTGATTTTGCTAGAAAGATAATACTTTTCTCTGAATGTGATGGGAAGTAGTCCTTCCTCTTCTATTTCTAGAAAATGTTTGTGAATGATTGGTATTCTTTAAAAGTTTGGTAGAATTGTCTTGAGAAGCTATTTGGTCTGGTTTTCTCTTTGTAGGAAGTTTATTTCATCTCATTTCTTGTTATAGATCTATTTATATTTTCTTTTTATTCTTGAGTCTATTTTGGTAGTTTGATTCTAGAAATTAGTGCACTCCATCTCAGCTGATAATCCATTTTATTTCTGTGAGGTATTTAGTAATATCTTCTTTATTCCTCACTCAAATAAATTGAATCTTCTCTCTCTTTTTGTCAGTCTATCTAAAAGCTTGTCAATTTTGTCAGTGTTTCAAACAACTTTTGGATTCCTTGATTTCGCATATTTTCTATTTCATTAATTTCCACTATAAGCTCTATAATTTTCTTTCTTCCCTTATATTGGTATATTTCACTCTTCATTTTATACTTTTATTTATTTATTTATTTATTTATTTATTTATTTATTTGTTTCTTTATTTATTTTTATTAAGGTATTACTGATATACATTCTTATGAAGGTTTCACAGGAAAAAACAATGTGGTTGCTACACTTAACCATATTATCAAGTCCCCACTCATACCCCAATTCAGTCACTGTCGATCAGTGTAGTAAGATGACACAGATTCACTGTTTGCCTTCTCTGTGCTACACTGCCTCCCTGTGATACGCCACACCATGTGTACTAAACTTAATATCCAAAAATCACCTTCTCCCACCCTCCCCACCAACCCTCCCACACCCCTCCCCTTTGGTAACCACTAGTTCCTACATAGTGTCTCTGAGTCTGCTACTATTTTGTTCCTTAAATTTTCCTTCATTGTTATACTCCACAAATGAGGGAAATCATTTGGCACTTGTCTTTTTCCACCTGGCTTATTTCACTGAGCATAGTATCCTCCAGTTCCATCCATGTTGTTGCAAATGGCAGGATTTGTTTCCTTCTAATGGCTGAATAGTATTCCATTGTGTATATGTACCACCTCTTCTTTATCCATTCATCTACTGATGGACACTTAGGTTGCTTCCATATTTTATCTATTGTAAAAAGTGCAGCAATAAACAGGGGTGCATATGTCTTTTTGAATCTGAGAAGTTGTATTCCTTGGGTAAGTTCCAAGGAGTGGGATTCCTGGGTCAAAAGGTATTTGTATATTTAGTTTTTTGAGGAACCTCCATATTGCTTTCCACAATGGTTGAACTAGCTTACATTCCCACGGGCAGTGTAGGAGGGTTCATCTTTCTCTGCATCCTCTCCAGCATTTGTTGTTCTTAGACTTTTGGATGGTGGCCATCCTTACAGGTGTGAGGTGATATCTCATTGTGGTTTTAATTTGCATTTCTCTGATGATTAGTGATGTGGAGCATCTTTTCATGTGCCTATTGGCCATCTGAATTTCTTCTTTGGAGAAGTGTCTATTCATGTCCTCTGCCCATTTCTTAATTGGAGTATTTGCTTTATGTTTGTTGAGATGCATGAGTTCTTTATATATTTTGGATGTCAACCCCCTATTGGATACATCATTTATGAATATATTCTCCCATACTGTAGGATGTCTTTTTGTTCAGTTGTAGTTGTCCTTTCCTGTACAGAAACTTTTCCACTTGATATAGTCCCCCTTGTTCATTTTTGCTTTTGTTTCCCTTGCTCGGGGAGATATGTTCATGAAGAAGTCACTCATGTTTATGTCCAAGAGATTTTGCCTATGTTTTTCTCTAAGAGTTTTATGGTTTCATGACTTACATTCTGTCTTTGATCCATTTTGAGTTTACTTTTTTGTATGTGGTTAGGCAGTAGTCCAGTTTCATTCTCTTACATGCAGCTGTCCAGTTTTTCCAACACCAGCTGCTGAAGAGGCTTTCAACTCCCCATTGTGTATCCAAGGCTCTTTTTTTCATATATTAATTGACCATATATGCTTGGGTTAATTTCTGGATTTTCTATACTGTTCCACTGCTTGGTGGGTTTGTTTTTCTGCCAATACCAAATTGTCTTGATTACTGTGGCTTTGTAGTAGAGCTTGAAGTCAGGGAGTGCAATTCCCCCTGTTTTTTTCCTCCTTCTCAGGATTGCCTTGGCTATTCGTTATCTTTTGTGGTTCCATATGAATTTTAGAATTATTTTTTCCAGTACATTGAAGAAAGCTGTTCGTATTTTAATAGGAATTGCATTGAATCTGTAGATTGCTTTAGGTAGTATGGCAATTTTGACAATATTTATTCTTTCTAGCCAAGAGCATGGGATGAATTTCCATTCGTTAGTGTCCTCTTTAATTTCTCTCAAGAGTGTGTTGTAGTTTTCAGGGTGTGGGTCTTCCACTTCCTTCCTTAGGTTTATTCCTAGGCATTTTATTCTTTTTGATGCAATTGTGAAAGGAATTGTTTTTCTGATTTCTCTTTCTGTTAGTTCATCGTTAGTGTATAGGAAAGCAACAGATTTTTGTGTGTTAATTTTGTATCCTGCAAATTTGCTGAATTCAGATATTCTAGTGGTTTTGGAAAGGAGACTTTAGGGTTTTTTTATCTGCAATATCATCTCATCTGCAAATGGTGAAAATTTGACTTCTTTAGCAATCTGGATGCCTTGTATTTCCTTGTTTTGTCTGAATGCCATGGCTAGGACCTCCAGTAGTATGTTGAATAGCAGTGGAGAGAGTGGGCATCCCTGTCTTGTTCCTGATCTTAGATGAAAAGCTTTCAGCTTCTCACTGTTAAGTATGATGTTAGCTGTGGGTTTGTCATATATGGCCTTTATGATGTTGAGGTACTTGCCCTCTATACCCATTTTGTTGAGAGTTTTTATCATGAGTGGACGTTGAATTTTGTCAAATGCTTTTTCAGCATGTATGGAGATGATCATGTGGTTTTTGTGCTTCTTTTTGTTGATGTGGTGGATGATGTTGATGGATTTTCAAATGCTGTACCATCCTCGCATCTCTGGGATGAATCCGACTTCATCCTGGTGTATGATCCTCTTGATGTATTTTTGAATTTGTTTTGCTAATATTTTGTTGAGTATATTTGCATCTACATTCATCAGGGATACTCGTCTGTAATTTACTTTTTTGGTGAGGTTTTTACCAGGTTTTGGTATTAGAATGATGCTGGCTTCATAGAACGAGTTTGGAAGTATTCCTTCCTCTTCTATTTTTTGGAAAACTTAAAGTAGAATGGGTGTTATTTCTTCTCTATATGTCTGGTAGAATTCAGAAGTTAATCTGTCTGGCCCGGGGATTTGTTCTTGGGTAGTTTTTTGATTCCCAATTCAATTTCGTTGCTGGTGATTGGTCTCTTTAGTGTTTCTGTTTCTTGCTTGGTCAGTCTTGGAAGGTTGTATTTTTCTAAGAAGTTGTCCATTTCTTCTATGTTTTCCAGCTTCTTAACATATAGATTCTCATAATATTTTCTTATAATTCTTTGTATTTCTTTGGAGTCCGTCGTTATTCTTTCTCTTTTCTGATCCTGTCTATGTGTGTAGATTCTCTTTTTCTCTTAATAAGTCTGGTTAGAGGTTTATCTATTTTGTTTAGTTTTTCCAAGAACCAGCACTTGTTTTCATTGATTTTTTCTATTGTTTTATTCTTCTCAATTGTATTTATTTCTTCTCTGATCTTTATTATGTCCCGCATTCTGGTGAATTTGGCCCTCATTTGTTCTTCTTTTTCCAATTTCACTTATTGTGTCTTTAGACTACTCATTTGGGATTGTTCTTCCTTCTTTAAAAAGGCTTGAATTGCAATATACTTTCCTCTTAGAACTTCCTTTGTTGTGTCCCACAGAGTTGTGGCTTTGTGTTGTTGTTGTCATTAGTCTCCATATGTTCTTTTATTTCTGTTTTGATTTGGTCGTTGACCCATTGATTATTTAGGAGAATGTTGTTAAGTCTTCATGTAATTGTGAGCCTTTTTGTTTTCTTTCTATAATTTCTTTCTGGTTTTATAACTTTGTGATCTGAGACTTTGGTTGGTAGAATTTCAATATTTTTCAATTTACTGAGGTTGTTTTTGTGGGCTAATATGTCGTCTATTCTGGGAAATGTTCCATGTGCACTTGAGAAGTATGTGTATCCTGTTGCTTTTGGGTGTAGTGTTCTGTAGATGTCTATTAGGTCCATCTGTTCTTTTGTGTTGTTCAGTGACTCTGTGTCTTTACTTATTTTCTGTGTGGTTGATCTGCCTTTGGAGTGAGTGGTGTGTTGAAATCTCCTAAAATGACTGCATTGCTTTCTATTTCCTCCTTTAATTCTGTTAGTGTTTGTTTCACATATTGTGGCTCTCCTGTGTTGGGTACATATATATTTAAAATGGTTATATTCTCTTGTTCGACTGACCACTTTATCATTATGTAATGTCCTTCTTTATCTGTTGCTACTTTCTTTGTTTTGAAGTCTATTTTGTCTGATACAAGGACTGCAACACCTGCTTTTTTCTCCTTGTTTTTTGTATGAAATATCTTTTTCCATCCGTTCACCTTTAGTCTGTGTATATCTTTGGGTTTGAGGTGAGTCTCTTGTAAGCAGCATATAGATGGGTCTTGCTTTTTTATCCATTCTATTACTCTCTGTCTTTTGATTGGTGCACTCAGTCCATTTACATTTAGGGTGATTATCGATAGATGTGTACTTATTGCCATAGCTGGCTTTAGATTCGTGGTTACCAAAGTTCAAAGGTAGCTTCTCTACTATCTAAAAGTCTAACTTAATTCTCTTGTTATGTTAATGTAAACACAGTCTGATGATTCTTTATTTCTCTCCCTTCTTATTCTTCTTCCTCCATTCTTTATATACTAGGTGTTTCATTCCTTGCCTTTCGTTAGTATTTGGATGGTCTGCTTTCTTTGCTATGATTTTATTTTCTCTGGTGACATCTTTTTAACCTTAGGGTGCTTCCATGCAGAGCAGTCCCTTTAAAATATCGTGAAGAGGTGGTTTATGGGAGGCATATTCCCTCAGGTTTTGCTTTTCTGGAAATTGTTTAATCCCTCCCTCAAATTTAAATGATAATCGTGATGGATACAGTAATCTTGGTTCAAGGCCGTTCTGTTTTATTACGTTAAATATATCATGCCATTGTCTTCTGGCCTGTAAGGTTTCTGTTGAGAATTCTAATGATAGTCTGATGAATTTTCCTTTGTAGGTGATTTTTTTTCTCTCTCTTGCTGCCTTTAATACTCTGTCCTTATCTTTGATCTTTGCCATTTTAATTATTATGTGTCTTGGTGTTGTCTTCCTTCAGTCCCTTGTGTTGGGAAATGTGTAGGCTTCCATGGTTTGAGAGACTATTTCCTTCCCTAACTTGGGGATGTTTTCAGCAATTATTTCTTCAAAGACACTTTCTATCCCTTTTCCTGTCTCTTCTTCCTCTGGCGAATATTGTTCCTTTTGGATTGGTCCCACAGTTCTCTTAAAATTCTTACATTCCTAGAGATCCTTTTATCTCTCTCTGCCTCAGCTTCTCTGTATTCCTGTTCTCTAATTTCTATTCCATTAACAGTCTCTTGCATGTCGTCCAGTCTGCTGCTAAGCCAGTCGATCGCTTTTCTCATGTCTGCATTTTCTTTACTCACTTCCCTCACATCCTCCCTTAGCTCTTGCATATTTCTCTGTAGATCCATCAGTGTAGTTATGACTTTTATTCTGTATTCTTTTTCAGGAAAGTTGTGCCCTTCTATTGCATCAAGCTTCCTTTCTGGGTTTGTCTGGGTAAGCTTTGTTTGTACCGTATTCCTCTTTCTTTTCATATCCATAGAATTGGTCAAAGAAAAAAGGGAAAAAGAGAAAAAAATAATGGAAAAAACCAACACCCGCCCTGTGTAGTTTCTTTGAGGATGCTGTAAGAGGTGCTGCTGCTCCACTATTCCGCAGCCATTGCTACTCCGCCATGTGAAGCCGCTCCATCAGTCCCTTTGTGACTCTGGCTGGGGAGGGAACAAATCGGAGGCCTCTGATATCTGTGGTAAGTCTCGGTGTGACTTCTTTTCCCAGCCGCAGTCTAAGGGGTCCGAAATTCCCTAGGACTGCCAGCCTGCTTGGGTTAGTGTGCTGGGATGATACTGCTCTCCAATTGGGCCCCTGTCTGTTTAAGACCCCTAAAAAAGCGTGCACTTTTCTTTTGTCCCAGGGAGCTTGCTGAGTGGACCTTCCATCTTGAATCCTGCACCTCTGTCTCTCCAATATCTGATACACCACGCAGTGTCAGTGTTCCCGGTGCTGATCACCAGGGCTGGTTATTTGGTTTGCCTGTGCTTCCACTCTGTCCCTGCTCTGAATCCTTTCCTCCCCACATTGTGCTCGGGTGGGTGAGTGCTCGGGTCCCACTGGGTTGTGGTTCATATCTTACCCACTTCGCAATGTGCTTAGTCCTCTTAGGTGTAGCTGCAGGCTGGGTGTCATCCTGTATCTTCTGGTCTCCCTTTTATTAATAGTTGTATTTGTTGTATTTTCATAAATATATATGGTTTTTGGAGTAGATTTCCACCGCCCTGCTCATGCCACCATCTTCCTGGAACCCACTGGTTCTTTCTATAGTTTTATTCTCGATTTTATTTATTTCTGTTCTAGTCTTTATTATGTCCTTCCTACTTCTGACTCTGGGCCTGATTTGTTCTTCTTTTTCTAGTTTCTTTTTGTGAGTTTAGAGTGTTCATATGGTATTGTTCTTCTTTCCTGAGTTAGGCCTGTATTGCAATATACTTTCCTCTTACCACAGCCTTCTCAGTGTCCCACAGATTTTGCGGTGTTGAATTACTTTTGTCATTTGTCTCCATATGTTGCTTGATCTTTGTTTTTATTTGGTCAATGATCCTTTGGTTATTTAGGAATATGTTGTGAAGCCTCCATGTGTTTGTGCGATTTTTCATTTTCTTTGCGTAATTTATTTCTAGTTTCATACCTTTGTGGTCTGAGAAACTGGTTGGTAATATTTCAATCCTTTTGAATTTACTAAGGCTTTTTTTGTGTCCTAGTATGTGATCTATTCTTGAAAGTGTTCCATGTGCCCTTGAAAAGCATGTATATTCTGCTACTTTTGGGTGTAGATTTCTGTAGATGTCTGTTAGGTCCATCTGTTCTAATGCGTTGTTCACTGCCTCTGTCTCCTTACATATTTTCTGTCTGGTTGATCTGTTCTTTGGAGTGAGTGGAGTGTTGAAGACTTCTTGAAAGAATGCATTGCATTCTATTTTTCCTTTTAATTCTGTTAGTATTTGTTTCACATATATAGGTGCACCTGTGTTGGGTGCATAGATATTTATAATGATTATATGTCTTTGTTGAATTTGACCTGTTAATCATTATGTAATGTCCTTATTTGTCTCTTGTGACTTTATTTGTTTTGAAGTCTATTTTGTCTGATACAAGTACTGCACCTCCGGCTTTTATCTCCTATTAGTTGCATGAAATATCTTTGCCATCCTTCACTTTTAGTCTGTGTATATATTTGTATTTAAAAGGAGTCTCTTGTAGGCTGCGTA
>JAVSCE010003963.1:0-24415 GCA_032199065.1 Smutsia gigantea | reverse complement strand
ATGGCCATTTTGACAATATTAATTCTTCCTATCCATGAGCATGGGATGAGTTTCCATTCATTGGTATCTTCTTTAATTTCTCTCATGAGTGTCTGTTGTTTTCAGAGTATAGGTCTTTCACTTTCTTCGTTAGTTTATTCCTAGGTATTTTATTCTTTTTGATGCAACTGTGAATGGAATTGTTTTCCTGATTTCCCTTTCTGCTAGTTCATTGTTAGTGTATAGGAATGCAACATATTTCTCTGTATTAATTTTGTATCAGGCAACTTTGCTGAATTCAGACATTAGATCTAGTCATTTTGGAGTGGATTCTTAAGGGTTTTTTATGTACAATATCATGTCATCTGCAAACAGGGACAGTTTAACTTCTTCCTTGCCAATCTGGATGCCTTTTATTTCTTTGTGTTGTCTGTTTGCTGTGGAAAGGACCTCCAGTAGTCTGTTGAATAGAAGTGTGGAGGGTGGTCATATTTGTCTTGCTTTAGATCTTAAAGGAAAAAGTTTCAGCTTCTCGCTGTTAAGTATAATGTTGGATGTGGGATTGCCATATATGGCCTTTATTATGTTGAGGTATTTGTCTGCTATACCCATTTTGTTGAGAGTTTATATCATGAATGGATGTTGAATTTTTTCAAATGCTTTTTCAGCATCTATGGAGATGATCATTTGATTTTTGTCATTCTTTTTGTTGATGTGGTGGATGATGTTACTGGATTTTCGAATGTTGTACCATACTTGCATCCCTGGAATAAATCCTACTTGATCATCATGGATGATCTTTTTGATATATTTTTGAATTCAGTTTGCTAATATTTTATTGAGCATTTGTGCATCTATGTTCATCAGGGATATTGTTCTTTAATATATTTTCTTCTTTTTATGTTGTCTTTCCCTGGTTTTGGTATTAGAGTGATGTAGGCCTCAGAGAATGAGTTTGGATGTATTCCCTCTTCTTCTACTCTTTGGCAAACTTTAAGGAGGATGGGTATTAGGTCTTCACTAAATGTTTAATAAAATTCATCAGTGAAGCCACCTGGTTAAAGGGTTTTGTTCTTAGGGAGATTTTTGATTACCATTCAATTTCATTGCTGATAATTGGTCTTTTCAGATTTTCTGTTTCTCTCTGGGTCAGTGAAGGAAAGTTGTATTTTTCTAGTAAGTTGTCCATTTCTTCTAGGTTATCCAGATTGTTGCCATATAATTTTTCATAGTATTCTCAAATAATTATTTGTATTTCTGTGGTCATTTTTCCTTTCTCGTTTCTGATTCTCTTTGTGTGTGTAGACTCTCTTTTTTTCTTGAGACGTCTGGCTTGGTGTTTGCCTATTTTCTCGAGGAACCAGCTCTTGTTTTCATAGATTATATTGTTCTATTCTTTTCGATTTTATTTATTTCTGCTCTACTCTTTATTATGTCCCTCCTTCTACTGACTTTGGGCCTTATTTGTTCTACTTTTTCTAGTTTCATTAATTGTGAGTTTACAGTGTTCATATGAGATTGTTATTCCTTCTGAGGTAGGCCTGTATGGCAATATAATTTCCTCTTAACATGGCCTTCACTGCATGCCATGATTTTGTGGTGTTGGATTATTGTTGTCATTTGTCTCCATATATTGCTTGATCTCTGTTTTTATTTGGTCATTGATCCATTGGATATTTAAGAGCATGTTATTGAAGCCTCTATGTGTTTGTGGGATTTTTCATTTTCACGTAATTTATTCCTAGTTTCATCCCTTTGTGGTGTGAGAAACTGGTTGGTACAATTTCAATCTTTTTGTATTTACTGAGGCTCCTTTTGTGGCCTTGTATATGATATATTCCTGAAAATGTTCCTTGTGCACTTGAGACTAATGTGTATTCTGCTGCTTTTGTGTGCAGAGTTCTGTAGATGCCTGTTAGGTCCATCTGTTCTAATGCATTTTTCAGTGCCTCTGAATCCTTATTTATTTTCTGTTTGGTTAATGTGTCCTTTGGAGAGAGTGGTGTTTTGAAGTCTCATAGAATGAATTCATTGCATTCTATTTCCACTTTTAATTCTACTAGTATTTGATTCACATATGTAGGTGCTCCTGTGTTGGGGGCATAGATATTTCTAATGGTTATATCTTCTGGTTGGATTGACCCCTTAATCTTTATGTAATGTCATTCTTTGTCTCTTGTGACTTTCGTTTTTTTAAGTCTCTTTTGTCTGGCACAAGTACTGTAACCCCTGCTTTTTTCCCCCTATTAGTTGTATGAAATATCTTCTTCCATCCCTTCACTTTTAGTCTGTGTATATCTTTGGGTTTGAGGTGAGTCTCTTGTAGGCAGGACTTACGTGGGTCTTGTATTTATGCCCATTCAGTGACAATGTGTCTTTTGATTGGTGCATTCAGTACATTTACATTTAGGGTGATTATCGATAGTTATGTACTTATTGCCATTGCAGGATTCAGATTTGTGGTTACCAAAGAGTCAAAGTGAACTTCCTATCTAAAAGTCTTAGTTAAGGGATGGAAATGCACAATCTTCCTGAAAAAGATTTGAGAATAAAAATCATAACCATGCTGATGGATCTACAGAGAAATATGCAAGAGCTCAGGGAGGAACTGAGGGAAGTCAGGAAAGACAATGCAGAAACGAGACAAGACATCGACGGGCTTACCATAAGACTGGTCAAGATGCAACAGACTGTTAATGGAATACAAATCAGAGAACAGGAATACAGAGCAGCTGTGACAGAGAGAGATAAAAGGATCTCTAGGAATGAAAGAAAATTAAGATAACTGTGTGACCAATCCAAACGGAACAATATTCACATTATAGGAGTACCAGAGGAAGAAGAGAGAGAAAAAGGGATAGAAAGTGTCTTTGAAGAAATAATTGCTGAAAACCTCCGCATGCAAAGGAAGGAAATAGTCTCAAAGTCCATGGAAGCGAACAGATCTCCCAACACAAGGGACCCAAGAAAGACAACAGGAAGACACATAATAATTAAAATGGGAAAGATCAAAGATAAGCACAGAGTATTAAAGGCAGCTAAAGAGAGAAAGAAGATCACCTACAAAGGAAAAACCATCAGACTATCATCAGACTTCTCAACAGAAACTTTACAGGCTAGAAGAGAATGGCATGATATATTTAACGTTATCAAACAGAAGGGCCTCAAACCAAGAATATTGTATCCAGCACGATTATCATTTAAATATAATGGACAGATTAAACAATTTCCAGACAAGTGAAAGCAGAGAGAACTTGCCTCACATAAATCACCTCTACAGGACATCTTAAAGGAACTTCTCTAGAGGGATGCACTCCTAAGGCTAAAAAGAAGTCACCAGAGAAAACAAAATCATAGCAAAGAAAGCAGACCATTCAAATACTAAGTAAAGGCAAAGAATAAAACACCTAGTATATAAAGAATGGAGGAGGAAATATAAGAAGGGAGAGAAATAAAGAAACATAAGATTGTGTTTACAATAACTTAACAAGAAAGTTAAATTAGATTGTTAGATAGTAAAGAAGCAACCCTTGAAGCTTTGGTAACCACGAATCTAAAGCCACCAAAGGCAGTAAGTACATATCTATCGATAATCACCTTACAGTAAATGGACTGAATGTACCAATCAAAAGACAAAGAGTAACAGAATGGATAAAAAAGCAAGACCCATCTATATGCTGCCTACAGGAAACTCACCTCAAACCCAAAGATATACACAGACTAAAAGTGAAAGGATGGGAAAATATATTTCATGCAAACAACAGGGAGAAAAAGAAGGTGAAGCAGTGCTTGTATCAGACAAAAAAGACTTCACAACAAAGAAAGTATCAATAGATAAAGAAGGAAATTACATAATGATAAAGGGTCAATCCAACAAGAGGATATAACCATTATAAATGTATATGCACCAACACATTAGTGCCAGCATATGTGAAAAAATACTAACAGAATTAAAGGAGGAAATAGAAAGCAATGAATTCATTTTAGGTGATTTCAACACACCACTCACTCCAATGGACAGATCAACCAGACCGTAAATAAGTAAAAACAACCGAGGCATTGAACAACACAATAGAACAGATGGACCTAACAGACATCTACAGAACTCTACACCCAAAAGCAACAGGATACACATTCTTCTCAAGGGCACATGGAACATTTTCCAGAATAGACTACATACTAGGCCACAAAAAGAACCTAAGTAATGTCAAAAATACTGAAATTCTACGAACAAACTTCTCTGATCACAAACGTATAAAACTAGAAATAAATTTTAGAAAGAAAACAAAAAGGTTCACAAATACATGGAGACTTAACAACATTCTCCTAATTAATCAATGGGTTAATGACCAAATCAAAACAGAAATCAAAGAATATATGGAGACTAATGAGAACAACAACTGAAAGCCACAACTTCTGTGGGATGCAGCAAAGCCAGTTCTAAGAGGAAAGCATATTGCAATCCAGGCTTTTCAAAGAAGGAAGAACATTCCCAAATGAATAGTCTAAAGACACAATTACTGAAGTTGGAAAAAGAAGAACAAATGAGACCCAAAGTCACCAGAAGGAGGGACATAATAAAGATCAGAGAAGAAATAAATAAAATTGAGAAGAATAAAAAAATAGAAAAAATCAGTGAAACCAAGAGCTGGTTATTTGAAAAAATAAACAAAATAGATAAACCCCTAGCTATACTTATTAAGAACAAAAGGGAATCTACACACATAAACAGAATCAGAAATGAGAGCAGAAAATAATGACAGACCCCATAGAAACACTAAGAATTGTAAGAGAATATTATGAGACTCTATATGCTAACAAGCTGGAAAACATAGAAGAAATGGACAACTTCTTAGAAAAATACAACCTTCCAAAACTGACCAAACAAGAAACAGAAAAACTGAACAGACCAGTCACCAGCAACGAAATTGGAGAGGTAATCAAAAAACTACCCAAGAAAAAAACCCTGGACCAGATAGATTCACCTCTGAATTTTACCAGACACATAGAGAAAAGTAACACCCATTCTCCTTAAAGTTTTCCAAAAAATAGAAGTGGAGGAAATACTTCCAAACTCGTTCTATGAAGCCAGCATCACTCTAATACCAAAACCGGGCAAAGACCTCACCAAAAAAGAAAATTACAGACCAATATCCCTGATGAACGTAGATGCAAAAATACTCAACAAAATATTAGCAAACGGAATTTAAAAATACATCAAGAGGATCATACACCATGATCAAGTGGGATTCATCCCAGAGATGCAAGGATGGTACAACATTCAAAAATCCATCAACATCATCCACCACATCAACAAAAAGAAGAACAAAAACCACATGATCATCTCCATAGATGCTGAAAAAGCATTTGACAAAATTCAGCATCCATTCATGATTAAAACTCTCAACAAAATGGGTATAGAGGGCAAGTACCTCAACATCATAAAGGCCATATATGACAAACCCACAGCAAACATCATACTTAACAGCAAGACGCTGAAAGCTTTTCATCTAAGATCGGGAACAAGACAGGGATGCCCACTCTCTCCACTGTTATTCAACATAGTACTGGAGGTCCTAGCCACGGCAATCAGACAAAACAAAGACATACAAGGCATCCAGATTCGTAAAGAAGAAGTCAAATTGTCACTATCTGCAGATGATATGAAATTGTACATAAAAAACCCTAAAGACTCCACTCCAAAACTACTAGAACTAATATCTGAATTCAGCAAAGTTGAAGGATACAAAATTCTCACAAATAGGAATCTGTTGCTTTCCTATACACTAAAGAAGAACTAACAGAAAGAGAAATCAGAAAAACAATTCCATTCACAATTGCATCAAAAAGAATAAAATACCTAGGAATAAACCTAATGAATTAAGTGAAAGATCTGTACTCTGAAAACTACAGGACACTACTAAGAGAAATTAAAGAGGACACTAACAAACTGAAATTCATCCCATGCTGTTGGCTAGGTAGAATAAATATTGTCAAAATGGCTATGCTACATAAAGCAATGTACAGATTCAATGCAATCCCTATCAAAATACCAACAGCATTCTTCAGTGAACTCGAACAAATAATTCTAAAATTCATATGGAGCCACAAAAGACCTTGAATAGCCACAGCAATCCAGAGCAGGAAGAATAAGACAGGGGGAATTACGCTCCCTGACTTCAAGCTCTACTGCAGAGCCACAGTAATCAAGACAATTTGTTACTGACACAAGAACAGACCCACAGTCCAGTGGAACAGAAAAGAGAGTCCAGATATTAACCCCAACATATGCACTCTATTTATATACGATAATGGAGCCATGGATATAAAATGGGGAAATGACAGCCTCGTCAACAGCTGGTGTTGGCAAAACTGGACAGCTACATATAAGAGAATGAATCTGAAGCATTGTCTAACCCTATACACAAAAGTACATCAAAATGGATTAAAGACCTGAATGTAAGTCATGAAACCATAAAACTCTTAGGAAAAATCATAGGCATAAATCTCTTGGACATAGACATGAGTAACTTTTTCATGAACATATCTCCCCATGCAAGGGAAACAAACGCAATAATGAACAAGTGGGACCATATAAAGCTGAAAAGCTTCTGTACAGCAAAGGACACCATCAGAACAAAAAGACTTCCTATACTATGATAGAATATATTCGTAAATGACATATCCAATATGAGGTTGACATCCAAAATATATAAAGAGCTCATGCACCTCAACAAACAAAAAACAAATAAGCCAATAAAAAATGGGCAGAGGATCTGAACAGACACTTCTCCAAAGAAGAAATTCAGGTGGCCAACAGGCACATGAAAAGATGCTCCACATTGCTAATCAGCAAATAAATGCAACTTAAAACCACAATGAGATATCTCCTCACACCAGTAAGGATGGCCACTATCCAAAACACAAACAACAACAAATGTTCGTGAGGATGTGGAGAAATTGGTACCCTCCTACAATGCTTGTGGGAATGCAAATTAGTTCAACTATTGTGGAAAGCAGTATGGAGGTTCCTCAAAAAACTCAAAATAGAGATACTATTTGACCCAGGAATTCCACTCCTAAGGAATTTATCCTAAGGATGCAGCAGCCCACATTGAAAAAGACATATGCACCCCTGTTTATCACAGCACTATTTAAAATAGCCAAGAAATGGAAGCAACCTAAGTGTCCATCAGTAGATGAATGGATAAAGATGTGGAACATATACACAATGGAATATTATTCAGCCATAAGAACAAAATAAATCATACCATTTGCAACAACATGGTTGGAGCTATTGGATATTATGCTCAGTGAAATAAGCCAGGCAGAGAAAGACAAGTATCAAATGATCTCACTCATATGTGGAGTATAAGATCACAGAAAAACACTGAAGGAACAAAACAGCTGCAGACCCACAGAACCCAAGAATGGACTAACAGTTACGAGAGGGAAAGTGACTGGAGAGGATGGGTCTGAAGGGAGGGACAAGGGGGAAAAATAGGCACTACGATTAGCAGACATAATGCAGAGGGGGCACAGCAAAGGCTGTACAACTTAGAGAAGACAAGTAGTGATTCTATAGCATCTCACTATGCTTATGGACAGTGACTGTAATGGGGTATGTGTTGGGGACTTGATGATATGGGGAGTCTAGTAACCATAATGTTGCACATGTAATTGTAGATTAATGATACCAAAAAAAAGTGAAAAGCTTTTCACTTACAAAGGAACTCTCGTAAGTTTATCAGAGTATAATAATACATAATACCTTTGTCAAGATAATTTTATAGTCAAATTACGAATACTCCAATAATGTTATATGGCAATGTGTTAAACATTTACCTCTAGTGTAAATTAAAGGATAGAAGTATTAAAGTATAGCTATAGCTGCAGTTATTTGTGAACACGTGCACAACATTTACAAAAGGATACTATGACATCAAAAACATAAAAAAGGTGGTAGGGTGTGTAAAAGGGAAAAGATTTTGTATGTATTTGAAGTTAAGTTCCTTTCAACATAAAATGTACTTTTATATCTATAAGATGCTTTATGTAAGCCTTAGACACAAATTCTACACAAGGCATACAAAAGATAAGAAGAGGGGAATAAAAATATAAACTAAAGCAAATCAACAGATAAAGGAAGATTGCAAGAGAGGAGAAAGGAACTATAAAACAGCTGGAAGCATGAATAAGATTACATTAGTAAGTCCTTACTTATCAATAATTACTTTAAATTTAAATATCCAATCAAAAGGCATAATGTCTTATTTGAATAAAATAAGAAGACCCAACTACTTGCTGTCTAATACTCACCTCAATTTTAAGGATACACATATGCCTCAAGTGAATAGTTTGAAAAAGATATTACATGCAAATGGAAACCAAGAGCAGAGGCGAGCTATACTTTGACAAAACAGAACTTTAAGTCAAAATTAGTCACAAGAGACCAAAAAGCAACTATGTGTTAGTATATGTTACTATATTACTGCATCAAAGATATATAGCAATTGTATGTATATTTGTACCCAACACTGGAGCACCTAAATATTTAAAACAAATATCAACAAAACCATATGGAGAAATAGATAACATTACAATAGTAGTAGGGGAAAATAGTATATCATTTTTAACAAAGGATGTTATCCCAGACAGAAAATCAATTTAGTAAACTTTGGACTTGAACTATATGTTAAACCAAATGGACCTAACAGACATACCAAATATTCCATTCAACAGGAGCAGAATACACATTTCCTCAAGCACACACACACAACATTATTCAGGATACATCATATGTTAATTTGCAAAACAGGTTTCTGCAAATTTAAAATGACTGAAATCATATTAAATCTTATTTGACCACATTTGTGTGAAACTAGAAATCAATAGCAGGAGGAAACTGGAAAATTCACAAATGTGGAACATACATTCCTAAATAACCAATGAATGAAAGAATAAATAAAAAACAAATAAAAAAATAACTTGAAACGTAAAAATTGAAAAACATATCAAAAGTTATGAAGTGCAACAAAAAGCAGCTCTCAGAGGGAAATTAATGGTGAAAAATGCCTGTTAAGAAAAAAGAAAGGCCTCAAATAACCTAACTATACATTACAAGGAATTAGGGAAAAAAAATATTTAAAAAATTAAGCTGCTATAGGAAGGAGATAACAAAAATCAGAGGAGAAATATGAAACAAAGGAGAGAAGAGAAACAAAATAAGTTGTTTTTTTGAAAAATAAACGAACTTGACAAATCTTAGCATAGGTCCCTATTGTCTGCAACAGTTTCTGTTTATCAGAAGTCACAAGACCACCATCCTGCTCACCAAGGCCCTGAATTCCTACATAAGCAGCTCCTCCTTGCTGCCGCTGCTGCTCTCTCTCTTTCGAGACAGGCACTCTGTCTTTTTGTCTTGCAGGGAATAAAATCACGCTGACGGAGATCTTGTGTCCTTATTTGCAAGCGAGTGAGCTGGGTAGCTAAAGAACCCTTTCATTGGTGTTCCTGCCCGGTTTAGGATCTCCTAGTTGCCTGCTCTTCCCTAGGAATTTGAGCTGCACCAGGAATCCAAAAGTGCCCGGCCCCTCCAGGCACAGGGGCTCTCAGCACCCTCCATCTCCCTGAATGCCTCTCCAGCATCCACCACTTGCGCCAAAGGAACGGTGAGTCACCCTCCCTCATCAAGTGACTAAAATGACTCTGAGCGCCTGAGGGCTGACTGTTTAGTGTCCGGCACCCTTGTGGCCTCACCGCAGGCAGGGGACTGCCCCCAGCCACAGCCTTCATGGCTACAGCTGTGCCCCTAAGTCACGTCCAGTCCAGTCTCTCTTGTGTACAGCAGGCGAGAGACTTACCCCAGTCCAGTTTCTCTCATCTCCAGCAGGTGACAGATTGCCCCTAGACCTGCAGCAGGTCAGTGATGCCCACAGTCCACTAGTTTCCTTCGTCCCTCTTGCATCACTAATAGACCCACAGCAGGTCAGTGATGCCCCCAGTCCAATTTCTGTCATCTGCAGCAGGCGAGTGAGCGCTCCCACTGTGACTCTTCTGCTTCCAGCAGGCTCTGTACTTTTGTACTCGCCACCCGGGGCGGTGCCGAAAAGTCCTAGCACTAGGCACCTGCTGGCACGCTTGCCCGGGGCAAGCTCACCCCTTCAGTGACAGAGGTGATGACCCTTCACTTGGAGTCGGGCTTCTCTCTGAGTTCTAAGCCCCCTAGGGATGCCTGTGGTGTGCTACAGAAACTCCACTGTAAGAGTCACGATGGGAGCATCCCGCTCCATCTCTGCTGATTCCCCACTCAGCTGCCTCCTAAGCAATTTCAAAACTCTTCATCTACATCCAGATCTAAAATCCTCCAAGTTAATTCAGCTCTGCAGCCATATTTGGCCCCAATATCCTTTAGACAATAAAACAATTTGGCCTCAATATGGGTCCTTAGACCCTAAAGTCCTTCAAGATCTTCACGACTTCTGTGAGCGTTCAGGCAAATGGAAAGAAATTCCCTATGTTCAAGCTTTCTTCTATTTTCAAAACAAGCCATCTCTATGTAGCTCTTGTCACCCCAAACATGTCCTTGCCATCCTTTCAAGCTCTCCAAGCACTCCCCCTTCCTCTCTAGACCCAGATCCTGCAGATGAACTCCCCCCCCTTACCACTCAGCAGCCCAAAGCTCAGTCAACCCTTCCCCCACCTACCTTTGTTCCCACCACGGGGATGCAACCAGCCGTCCCCAGTCTCACATTCAACTCCTCTATTTCCAGCCTTACTCCTGCCACTCACAACCTATACCCCTTCTTCGATCTACATCATCTGCCTTCACCCTCCGACCCTCCCTTCTTCTGCGCCGCCTGCCTTCACTGCTCCAACCCTCCCTTCTTCTCCTTCCACAGCCTCCATATAACCTCCCCTGCTCTCTCCCCACCCTGAACCCTGTTCAGTCCCCTTGCCTCCCAGTCCACCTGCCACTCGCAGTTGCACCAATGCTCACCTCTTAGCCCCACTGAGAGAAGTCCAAAATAAAGACAAAAACTCTTCAGCCTTCCTAGACATGCTCATGCAAGCCCTCTTACAGTATGCCAATCTAAATCCAGAAACCCCCTACCAAAACTCTGTGTTAAACATTAAGCTCTAGGATCATTATTCAGTAATATCAGTTAATGTTCTCCCAGAAAAAGAAGAGTAGCACATGTTTTTACTATGCTAAATATTTGTAAGATTCACTTTACCATGCTAAAAGGCCCAGGCCTATGGGCTGTCTTTCCTCTTTCACATCTGATAGCATAGTTTTGAAAACTGGCAACTAATTTAGCATGCAGACCCAGCTGTAAAAAACATAGTAAAAGGCAGGAAAGATTCCACCTTAAAGATAATATTGCATTTTAACACCCAGGAAGTTTAGAAAGCAAGATTCTTAACTTACTCTTTAGCAAACAGACAATACCTCAGCCCACCTTGGAGGCTGGGCAGGCCACATTTTGATACGCTCCTAGACCAAGACACCAGTATCCCAGAGAGAGATTTATCTTCTGCAATACAGCCTGGCTTTAAACGACTGGTGTTAAAATTATGCGTGCATTTCTTTTACAACCACCTAGACACACACAGTCCTTATCAGTTCAGAGCTTTCATCGGCCCTCTTAACCTGGGGCCATCTAAACCATAACCCAGTTATGTAAACTGCTTGCCTTTAGAGTGTATTCTTGAAAATTGAGATACTTTTAGTCAAATGAGCTAAAAAGAAAGAAAGCAATTAAATATCAGCAACTCAAATCTTTATATCAGTTTATCTGTCTGTGTATATGTTCTTTTATGAAAAGTATTGCTAACTATAGTCATTACATCTCAATCTCTATGTTTGTGTGTCTAAGTTTGTAAAGAAAAAATATTTTTCTACTTCCGAATGGTATTAATAAAAATGTTAAGACACGCTCTTGTGAAAATTAGGCATTTTAAAACTTCCAAAATATTCTAATAAAAATATTAAGCATTAATGCTAATTTAAGTTGAACTGAAATGGACATGTCCTTATGGTTATCAGCTGCCTGTTTACCTAAAGTCATTTCAATTGATGTTATCTGTTAAATCTTTCAAGAAAAAATGCTTAGGCTTAACTCTGTGTAATGTTTAGTAAAAGTTTCATAAGTAATCTAGCATAGAAAACGTCTCTGCTTGCTAGAAAAGATGTGTGTTTAATAAGAGAAGGTATCAGGAATAAAAATTCATTTTGTTGAGGGTAAAAGAACGTAACTTCTTAAGTACAGCTGTTTATTTAAAGAGGGAGAACTCTGAATGTAAAAGAAAGTTGTAGAAAGTTTGTAGAAGAATTGATACAGTCATGCTATGTGAAATTAAAGCAAATGAGTCTCAATATCAAGTATACAGCAAAATTAGAATTTTGTTCTCAGTTAAAAAGACAAAGTTTTCATAAACTGTTAACCTTCTCAATGTTGAAAAACTGCAAAGAACTTTCTAATTGTTTTTATCAAAGCAGTTTCTCATGCTTGAATTCTCCATGAGCTGTCTGAGTATTTAAGAAAATGAAATCTTAGTATTAAAAGGACTAAAACCTAAACTTTGCTAGCAACTTTAACCTTCTGTGTTTGCCTTTGAGGTATTTTGTTGTCATTCTAGTTAAATGGATAAGTATTGCTTCACAGCAACGTATAATCCTATTTAACCGAGGGCCAAAGAAACTTTCTTCTGACAACTTCCCAAAATCAAATTCAGAAAAGTGCTTTTACCTCTAGTTAACTCTGATGTTTTCCAAAGGGCCCCTGGAACATGTCAGAGGAACTTTTTTCTCATTAGAGAAAGTATTTGACTAAACTAACTTCTTTATCTGATATATAATTACCTACTTAATTACCTGGAAAGCACTGTCAAATGGAATGATACTAAACTTTGTTACTAAATGTTTTGTTTTACAGAAATGTCCAAATTTTCTTATCAACTGTCTTATAGTAAGCTCTCATCAAATCTTTAGCCATTGTCATTTATAAGTCTTTTGCCATTTATAATCAGTTTTATGACTCCTAAACTAGTAAAGAACTAGATTTGAGAAGAACAGGTATTACATAGGATTAAGTAAACTAAGGAAATTCAAATGTTGCTGATAAAGTGTTTTAAGCTTTTTCTCTTAAGCTGACAACAGTTTAGTAAATGACAATACATTTGTAAGCAGAATTGAAACATGTATTTTTATCTCTACCTGATGCCTCCAGAACTTAAAAACTCAGTAACTATTTTTATATTTCATAGCAGTATATTTATTTGCATAAGTTCAATAAGAATCTGCTTTCCTTGTAGGAAGACTGATTAAAAACACTAGCTTATATTACCAAGGCTTTGACTGGAATGTTATTCCTGAGAGACACGTGTGTAAACTCATATTAACAGACAGCCTTAAGGAACTGAGGTTGACTTTATAAAGCCAACAAAGCCCCTTGGAAGAACTGGCCTGGTACCTTGCTTACGGGATTCCCAGCAACCTTACCAGGTGAGTTAAGAAGGTCAGTTCCTGGCAGGCGCAGGAACCTCAGAATGTCTTGGGGACCTCAAGAAGAGAGGAATTCACCCAAATCTACAGGTACTATAGACAAAACCTGATGGCAAGACTGGGTTGGCTTTCTGGCCTCGAGGCCTTTAAAAGTCCAATCTGAAGTTCCTTATAAAAAGTTTCAGCAAGGCATATTTAAAACAGCCTACCTAATCAATTGCTCTTCTTGCTGCACTTATGCAAATAATCAAGCCAAGTGTTAATTATTTTCTTAATCTAGTTACTTCTAATAAAAATGAGAGTGATTTTAGAGAGAAGTATTGTTTCAATAATGCAGCCTTATCCATACTGAGTCCTAATACTAGTCATTGAGACATAAACTAGATCCAGAATTCTAGTTTCCCCAAAATATCTAGCTATGATTCTCAATTAGAGTTTTACTATTTCTAATCCTCATATTCAGCCATGTATTCATCAATCTCCTTGTCAAGTTTGTTCTTCCAGAAAAGAAAATCCAACTGCAGATGTTACTATTAACCTAATAACATGATTTATTCTATCTCACCTAGAAGCCACAAAACTGCAAATGGTGATAGCAATAGAACCCATGACGGAAACTCCCATCTTCTGAGGCCCTCCTAACCAACCATTGGTAGAGACCTAGCTGCACCCCTTACTGCACCCTCTCTCAGCATGAAGCAGCCAGAGCAGTCATCGCCCCTTTTCCCTAGCAGCAGCTATAGTCTCTATCTGTAGAGGAGAGAATGAGACAAAGACCATGAGCTTAGACAGGATAGGGTGAGGGCCTCCCGAAAAAGAAAAAAAACCCTGACTGGTGGCCCTTCTCTTCAACTCTGAGAGACACCCTACTTCCTCTCCTCATCCTTCTCATCATTTTCTGCCTTCTCCTACTCTTCACTCCCTGCCTAACTGATCTTCTAAAAACCCTCATTCAAACTCAAATTTCAAGAATCACTAACCAAACAATCAGTTAATTATGCAGGAGTACCACAGCCTTCCAATGGAAGGAAGATCCTGTCAGCAGATAACGCAGTGCTGATAGAAGCCCGAGCCATCAGCCCTACTTTGCCCCTTTTCCCGCACCAAGCAGCCAGGTAAGTCAACAGTTCAACCCTATCCCCTGCACCCCACTTCACCCCTCTTCCTGCATGAAGCAGCCAGATGATCCAACACTTCGCCCCTCTTAACTACACCTCGCATAAGAAATAAAACAAAATGCGGGAATGTTAGGTTCCCTTTAACACACAGCCTTGAGCAGCCTCCGGGCACAGCAGCTCTTTATCACTTACAACAGCTGCATAAGTCCCCTTTAACACACAACCTTGAACTGCCTCCGGGCGCAGTGGCTCCTTATCACTTAGAGCAGCTGCACCCAAGTGTAGCATAGGTCCCTATCGTCTGCAACAGTTTCTGTTTCTCAGAAGTCACAAGACCACCATCCTGCTCACCAAGGCCCTAAATTCCTATATAAGCAGCTCCCCCTTTCTGCCGCTGCTGCTCTCTCTCTTTCAAGACAGCCACTCTGTCTGTTTGTCTTGCAGGGAATAAAATCACGCTGACGGAGTTCTCGTGTCCTTTTTTGCAAGTGAGTGAGCCAGGTAGCTAGAGAACCCTTTCAGAGTCCCTATAGGAGAGATGAGCCCCTATATCCGAAGATGCGTGGTACACAGATGGCTCTAGCCAGGGGCAGGCCCTAAAATGGAGGGCCATAGTTTTCCATCCTAAGACAGAGGCAATATGGATGGAAGTTGGTGAGGTGAAAATCAGCCAATGGGCATAGTTGCAAGCCATGTGGCTTGTGATCAGCCAGGAGTCCTCCCCTATAGTTGTCTGCACTGAAAGCTGGGCTGTCTACTGGGGCTTGACCCTGTGGCTACCAATCTGGTACCATGCCAACTGGCTGGTTGGTAACCGACCCCATTGGATGCAATATCAGACTAAAATAATTACAGTTTACCATGTGACAGGTAATTTGCCACTGGCATCCCCAGGAAATGAATAAGCAGATAAAAAGGCCCAGATATGTTGGTTACAAGGAAAGCCTGACTCAGATGTGGCCCAATGTTACATCAGCATTTGTTTCATGCAGGGGAAAAGACAATGTGGGATGTAGCCCATTGGTGGGGTTTGCGTTTGACCTTTGAAGAAGTTAGCAGAGCCCAGCAGGAGTGTGTTGTATGCTCTAAAATGGACGTACACTGAGTTCCACAGCAACATGGGACAATATCTAAGGGGCCTATACCTCTCGTCAGGTGGCAGATGGACTCTATTGGGCCTCTACCTGTGTAAGAAGGATATCATTATGCCATGATTTGTGCGGACACAGCTACTGGATTTGTGGTTGCTTTTACTACCCATTGTGCAGACCAGCACACGACTAAAAGAGGCCTGAAAAAGCTATTTGCTGACTATGGCTGACCATAGATAATTGAGCGTGATCATGGCACCCATTTTACTTGACATACACTGCAACAATGGGTATGACAGCTGGGAATCAAATGGAAGTGTCATGT
This sequence comes from Smutsia gigantea, assembly GCA_032199065.1. Lineage (NCBI taxonomy): Eukaryota > Metazoa > Chordata > Mammalia > Pholidota > Manidae > Smutsia > Smutsia gigantea. The sequence continues at coordinate 8,395 of JAVSCE010003963.1, read as the reverse complement.
GCCATACACTCCTACCACAGCAGACATGATAGAGAGGCACAATGGCTTGTTAAAATGTGGATTAAAGTCAGATACCAGTAGTCTGCAGGGATGGTCAGTCTGCTTATGGGCCATGCTACTGCGTTTGTATGAGAGATCCCGAAAGAGAGACCTGAGCTCCATAGACATGTTAACACATATGGCTGCCTCCCCTATATAACCGCAAGTACAAACTAAGGAAGAATTACTGAAGCCGAGTTTTCGCCACCAGAATAATATCTTGCTGTGAGCATCAACTGCACTGAACCCCGGAGACTCCATTGAGTGGTTGTGGCCTTGGACCTTTCAACACATGGACCAATGATGGCTGGCTCTCCTGGCACCTTGGGGACAAGGCCTGTAAGCTGGCCTCCTGTGTATTCCTCGAAAAACAGCAGAGTGAGCCCCAAAATCACAGTAATATCCTGAATAGCCAGAAGGTAGGAGCATCTCACCAGGGAGTTTTGTTTTATCATTATGGCCAGTGCATGCACCTCAGTAGCACTATATACAGACCCTTCAGCAGCTCCCATGGGAAAAGGAGTAAAAATATGGTATACTAGACCTGGACGGGACCCCCTTCCTGCTACGGTCCTATCATAGGACCACTCTCTTGTATGCATCCTACCTGATGGAAAATATTTGCCTATGTTGGTGTCATTAAAACATGTGTCTTATCACCCCTAAGGTCTTTGTGGATTGGGACCCTCCTCTGGCTTGATGATTATTATAATTTTTCTTACCTGTATCAAAATCTTGTTGTCTCAATTTTTTTTATTATATCTAAGTTGTTGTTATCCTCTGTTGCTGTTGTGGAATCTGGTTGAAGTGCTCCAGCTTTCTCACAAAGGAACCATTGCAGAAGAGTGAGAGTGTGTAGACTGTAAGATGAGAATCCTGGAGGGGTGGAGTGTGGGGAAGTTGGGGTTGCTATGGCCAGGATCCTCACTGAACTTAAACTACTTGATGATGTAACTGGCCTGTTGCTAGGCTACTGCTTCCACACCTTTAGGCAGTAAGCTATTACTGCACTGTATAGAGAGCTCAGCCCAGTGTTGTGGGCGTTTGCAGAGACACTAGTGCTCTACCTACTGCTGGAAGAACAAGCCGGGTAATAAACCTTTTCACCCTAAAGAAACATTCTACTGTCCTTTCTTTGGTCACACTGAATCCATGGCAAACTTGCTGGGGCTGAAACCCATTGGCAAGACAATATCATATTTTTATATTTATAATTGTGCCTGCAATTTATATCACTGTTTGAAAATATTATACAAACCAAAGAGCTCACCATGGTGTAAGAACATAAAGCAAGTAGCTGATTTAATGAAAAGAAAAATAAATGAAAGGGAGTCACAAGAGACCTGTGTGATTGGAATGCTAATTAGATCTATTAATGTCACCAAAATAAAATATCTCCACTCCCTCTTAAACCCTTCCTCATTTATGTGCTAGTTTGAAATAAAGGAATTAAATTTTAAGGAAAACCATTCATCTAAATTAAATTCACCTGAAGAAGGACCAATGCATCCCAGTTAGTCAGTTTATCAACAGAATTAACTGATGTTATTTAAATTTCTGTCTCTGGAAAACCTGTTAGGAATATAGAGCTCAAGGAATAAGCCAATGAAAAATAAATCTCACTTGTGAAAGAAGTATTTATATATGAAGGGCCATTTTGGAGCATGCCTTTCCCCCAGCTGCTCTGCAGATAATAACTGGGATAACTCAGCACCCACTTGGAAAAACTGGCTTTGCATGAAGTTTTTACCAGACATGGCACAGTTAAAGCATATCCAATTTATTTTTTAAACTTAAATTTGGTAATCATGTTCAAGTAAACATGTTCATGCTATCAATATTAGGATAGAAATTGTTTTGATCTCTGACCACAACATCCTATTGTCTTCCATTAAATGTACTTTAAAACACACAAAAAAATGCATTGGTTATCTATCTTAGGACTAGGACTCTTAGAAATTTGTTGAGATAGTATTATAAGAGTTATGTAATTATTTTTTGTGTGTATCTCCATTTTAAAATTAAACTATGGATAGGGAGACAATTTAAAGACATGTGGCTGTATTTCAGAAATCCTGAGTTCACAGTTCAAGCTTAACATGTGATTTTCTAAGTAACTTTGAAATCACTTAGCCTCTTTGTACCACTCTGTGTCCTCACCTGTAAAACATGGGGGTTTGGATTAGAAGATTCATAGAATGTATATCATTCTATGACTTTTTCCTTATTTTAAGGCCATTAGGTCAAAAAAGAAGGTGTTTTAAATAATTTTTGCCTTAACACCGCACCAAGGAAAAATGGTTATGTTCTTCTATTGCTTGTAATAAAATTACAGAATAAGGGTATTACAAACTGGGGAAGTTGGGGTTCCTATGGCCAGGATCCTCACTGAACTTAAAACACCTGATAATATAATTGGCCTGTGCTAGGCTACTGCTTCCACACCTTTAAGCAATAAGGTATTATTGCACAATGTGGAGAGTTCGGCCCAGTGCTGTGAGCGGAGGCAGAGATGCTAGTGCTCGACCTACGAACTGGATAACAAGATGGGTGATAAACCCTTTCACCCCAAAGAATGTTTTGCTGTCAATTTCTTTGGTCACACTGAATCCATAGAAAACTTGCGCAGGGCTGAAACCCATTGGCAAGACACAAACCTAGAGAATCTTCTGCCTCTTATTCTCCCTTTGTCCCTTGATTCCTATCAGCATATGACACTATGACAAAAAGACCATATGCCTCTCATCACAAAATTACCTCTGAGAATGTCTCCTTTCTTTTTGGTCAGATTACACCAAGGAGGCAGTGAACATCTCTGTCCTCAATAGGGCCCTTCTATTGTCAGCACCTGTCTTCACGATTGCTAATGCAATAATAATAATAGCAATAACAGCAATAGTAACTCTCAACACTTGAGTACTCACGATGCCCATATACTGGTTTAAAGACTTTGCATGCTTTATATCACTTACTTCTCACAAAATATCTATTAAATAGGTATTACTGTTTGCCCCTGTTTCACAGAATGAGAAACTGAGATTTAGAGAAGTTAAATTACTTTTTTTTAGTTTATTTTGATATCATTAATCTACAATTACATGTGCAATACTATGGTGATTACAATACCCCCTTCATCAGGTCCCCCCCACCAACCCCATTACAGTCAGTGTCCATCACCATAGTGAGATGCTATAGAGTCACTACTTGTCTTCTCTGAGTTGTACAGACCTCCCCGTGCCAGCCTAACATTACATCTGCTAATTGTAATGCCCCTTTTTCCCCCTTGTCCCTAACTTCCCACCCATCCTCCCCAGCCCTTTCCCTTTCGTAACTATTAGTCCGTTCTTGGGTCCTGTGAGCATGCTGCTGTTTTGTTCCTTCAGTTTTTTTCTTAGTTCTTATACACCACATATGAGTGAAATCATTTGGTACTTGTCATTTTCGGCTTGGCTTATTTCACTGAGCATAATACCCTCTAGCTCCATCCATCTTGTCGCAAATGGTAGGATTTGTTTTCTTCTTATGGCTGAATAATATTCCATTGTGTATATGTACCACCTGTCCTTTATCCATTCATCTACTGATGGACACTTAGGCTGCTTCCATTTCTTGGCTATTGTAAATAGTGCTGTGATAAACATAGGGGTGCATCTGTCTTTTTCACACTGGGCTGCCGCATTCTTAGGGTAAATTCCTAGGAGTGGAATTCCTGGGTCAAATGGTGTTTCTATTTTGAGTTTTTTGAGGAACCTCCATACTGCTTTCCACAATGGTTGAACTAATTTGCATTCCCACCAGCAGTGTAGGAGGGTTCCCTTTTCTCCACATCTTTGAGAACATTTGTTGTTTGTGTTTTGGATGTTAGCTATCCTCACTGGTGTGAGGTGATATCTCATTGTGGTTTTAATCTGCATTTCTCTGATGATTAGCGATGTGGAGCATCTTTTCATGTGCCTGTTGGCCATATGAATTTCTTCTTTGGAGAAGTGTCTATTCATGTCCTCTGCCCATTTCTTAATTGGATTATTTGCTTTCTGTTTGTTGAGGTGTGTGAGTTCTTTATATATTTGGATGTCAACCCCTTATCGGATACGTCATTTATGAATACATTCTCCCATACTGTAGGAAGTCTTTTTGTTCTACTGATGGTGTCCTTTGCTGTACAGAAGCTTTGCAGCTTCATATAGTCTCACTTGTTCATTTTTGATTTGTTTCCCTTGCCTGGGGAGATATGCTCATGAAGAATTCGCTCATGTTCATGTCCAAGAGCTTTTTGCCTATATTTTTTTCTAAGAGTTTTATGGTTTCATGACTTACATTCAGGTCTTTGATCCATCTTGAGTTTACCTTTGTGTATGGGGTTAGACAGTAGTCCAGTTTCATTCTCTTACATGTAGCTGTCCAGTTTTTCCAACACCAGCTGCTGAAGAGGCTGTCATCTCCCCAATGTATTTCCAAGGCTCCTTTATCAAATATTAATTGACTGTATATGTTTGGTTTGATGTTTGGATTTTCTATTCTATTCCACTGGTCTTTGGGTCTGTTTTTGTGCCAATACCAAATTGTCTTGATTACTGTGGCTTTGTAGTAGAGCTTGAAGTCAGGGAGCGTAATTCCCCCTGTTTTGTTCCTCCTTCTCAGGATTGCTTTGGCTATTCGGGGTCTTTTGCGGTGCCATATGAATTTTAGAATTATTTGTTCCAGGTCATTGAAGAATGCTGTTGGTATTTTGATCTGGATTGCATTGAATCTGTATATTGCTTTAGGTAGTATAGCCATTTTGACAATACTTATTCCTCCTAGCCAAGAGCATGGGATAAGTTTCCATTTTTTAGTGTCCTCTTTAATTTCTCTTAGGAGTGTCTTGTAGTTTTCAGAATACAGGTCTTTCACTTCCTTCATTAGGTTTATTCCTAGGCATTTTATTCTTTTTGATGCAATTGTGAATGGAATTGTTTTTCTGATTTCTCTTTCTGTTAGCTCATCGTTAGTGTATAGGAAAGCAACAGATTTCTGTGTGTTAATTTTGAATCCTGCAGCATTGCTGAATTCTGATATAAGTTCTAGTAGTTTTGGAGTGGAGTCCTTAGGGTTTTTTATGTACAATATCATGTCATCTGCAAATAGTGACAATTTGACTTCTGCTTTATCAATCTGGATGCCTTGTATGTCTTTGTTTTGTCTGATTGCGGAGGCTAGGACCTCCAGTACTATGTTGAATAACAGTGGAGAGAGTGGGCATCCCTGTCTTGTTCATGATCTTAGATGAAAAGCTTTTAGCTTCTCGCTGTTAAGTATGATGTTAGCTGTGGGTTTGTCATATATGGCCTTTATGATGTTGAGGTATTTGCCTTCTATACCCATTTTGTTGAAGGTTTAATCATGAATGGATGCTGACTTTGTCAAATGCTTTTTCAGCATCTATGGAGATGATCCTGTGGTTTTTGTTCTTCTTTTTATTATTGTGGTTGATGTTGATGGATTTTCAAATGTTGTACCATCCTTGTATCCCTGGGATGAATCCCACTTGATCATGGTGTATGATCCTCTTGATGTATTTTTGAATTCGGTTTGCTAATATTTTGTTGAGTATTTTTGCATCCACGTTCATCAGTGATATTGGTCTGTAATTTTCTTTTTTGGTATGGTCTGTTCCAGGTTTTGGTATTAGAGTGATGCTGGCTTTATAGAATGAGTTTGGAAGTATTCCCTCCTCTTCTATTTTTGGAAAACTTCAAGGAGAATGGGTGTTATTTCTTCTTTATATGTCTGGTAGAATTCAGAGGTGAATCCATCTGGTCCGGGGTTTTTGTTTTTGGGTAGTTTTTTGATTACCACTTCAATTTCGTTGCTGGTGATTGGTCTGTTTAGTTTTTCTGTTTTTGTTTGGTCAGTTTTGGAAGGTTGTATTTTTCTAAGAAGTTGTCAATTTCTTCTAGGTTTTCCAGGTTGCTAGCATATAAATTCTCATAGTATGCTCTTATAATTCTCAGTGTTTCTGTGGGATCCGTCGTGATTTTTCCTTTCTCATTTCTGATTCAGTTTATGTGTATAGATTCTCTTTTTCTCTTAATAACCCTTGCTAGGGGTTTTTCGATTTTGTTCGTTTTTTTATTGAAGCAACTCCTGGTTTCATTGATTTTTTTCTATTGATTTAGTCTTCTCAATTTTATTTATTTCTTCTCTGATCTTTATTATATCATTTGTTCTTCTTTTTCCAATTTCAGTAATTGTGTCTTTAGACTATTCATTTGGGAATGTTCTTCTTACTTTAGATAACCCTGGATTGCAATATACTTTCTTCTTAGAACTGCCTTGGCTGCGTCCCTCACAAGTTGTAGCTTTGTGTTGTTGTTTTCATTTGTCTCCGTATACTCTTTGATTTTTGATTTGATTTGGTCACTAACCCATTGATTAATTAGGAGAATGTTGTTAAGTCTCCATGTATTTGTGAGCCTTTTTGTTTTCTTTCTAAAATTTAATTCTAGTTTAATGCCTTTATGATCTGAGAAGTTGGTTGGTAGAATTTCAATATTTTCGACTTTACTGAGGTTCTTTTTGTGGCCTATTATGTGGTCTATTCTGGAAAATGTTCCATGTGCACTTGAAAAAGAATGTGTATCCTGTTGCTTTTGTGTGTTGAGTTCTGTAGATGTCTGTTATGTCCATCTGTTCTCGTGTGTTCTTCAGTGCCTCTGTGTCTTTACTTATTTTCTGTCTGGTTGATCTGTCCTTTGGAGTGAGTGGTGTGTTGAACTCTCCTAAAATGACTGCACTGCTGTCTATTTCCTCCTTTAATTCTGTTAGTATTTGTTTCACATATGCCGGCGCTCTTGTGTTGGATGAGTATATATTTAAAATGGTTATAGCCTCTTGTTGGACTGACTCCTTTATCATTATATAATGTATTTCTTTATCTCTTGACACTTTCTTCGTTTTGAAGACTATTTTGTCTGATACATGTAGTTCAACACCTGCTTTTTTCTCCTTGTTGTTTGAATGGAATATCTTTTTCCATCCTTTTACCTATAGTCTCTGTATATCTTTGGGTTTGAGGTGAGTCTCCTGTAAGCAGCATACAGATGGGTCTTGCATTTTTTATCCATTCAATAACTCTGTGTCCTTTGATTGGTACATTCAGTCCATTTACATTTAGGGTGATTATCGATAGATATGTGCTTATTGCCATTGCTGTCTTTAGATTCGTGGTCACCAAAGGTTCAAGGGTAGCTTCTTTACTATCTAACAGTCTAACTTAACTTTCTTGTTAAGTTATTGTAAACACAGTCTGATGATTCTTTATTTCTCTCCCTTCTTATTCTTCCTACTCCATTCTTTATATACTAGGTGTTTTATTCTTTGCCTTTAGTTAGTATTTGGATGATCTGCTTTCTTTGCTATGATTTTATTTTCTTTGGTGACCTCTTTTTAGCCTTATGTGTGCTTCCATCTAGAGGAGTCCCTTTAAGATATCCTGTAGAGGTGGTTTATGGGAGGCAAATTCTGTCAGCTTTTGCTTGTCTGAAAATTGTTTAATCCCTCTGTCATATTTAAATGATAATCGTGCTGGATACACTATTCTTGGTTCGTGGCCCTTCTGTTTCATTGCGTTAAATATTTCACGCCATTCTCTTCTGGCCTGTAAGGTTTCTGTTGAGAAGTCTGATGATAGTCTGATGGGTTTTCCTTTGTAGGTGATCTTTTTTCTCTCTCTAGCTCCCTTTAATACCCTGTCTTTATCTTTGATCTTTGCCATCTTAATTATTATGTGTCTTGGTGTTGTCTTCCTTGGGTCCCTTGTGTTGAGAGATCTATGAGCTTCGGTGGACTGCGAGACTACTTCCTTCCCCAGCGAGGGAAAGTTTTCAGCAATTATTTCTTCAAAGACACTTTCTATCCCTTTTTCTCTCTCTTCTTCCTCTGCTACTCCTATAATGCGAATATTGTTCCATTTGGATTGGTCACACAGTTCTCTTAATATTCTTTCATTCCTAGAGATCCTTTTATCTCTCTCTGCCTCAGCTTCTCTGTATTCCTGTTCTCTGATTTCTATTCCATTAACAGTCTCTTGCATCTTGTCCAGTCTGCTGCTAAGCCCGTCGATCGCTTGTCTCTTTTGTCCATTGTCTTTCCTCACTTCCCTCACTTCCTCCCTTAGGTCTTGCATATTTCTCTGTACATCCATCCGCATGGTTATGACTTTTATTCTGAATTCTTTTTCAGGAAGATTGTGCATGTCCATCCCATCAGGCTCCCTCTCTGGGTTTGTCTGGCTGATCTTAGTCTGGACAATATTCCTCTGTCTTTTCATGGCAATAGAAGTGGTCACTAGTAGGCACCATGTGTGTCAGCTGGG